>OX442421.1:1652707-1958932 GCA_949361645.1 Spongilla lacustris
CATTTTGGTGACAGACCATAAGCCTCTCATTGCTTTATTTGGTCCACACAGAGCAACTCCAGTGTTAGCTGCTAACAGATTGGCTTGATGGGCACTGATGCTCAACCAGTATCAATACAGCATTGAATATCGGAAGACATCAGAGCATGGGAACGCAGATGCCCTTAGCCGTCTTCCAGCAGAAGCAGATACCAGTTTTGATGGGGAGAAGGATGAGGCAGATGTAGATGTGGTCTGTGCTATCCGCACAATAGGTCAGCAACTCAACCCCACAGACCCTGGTGTTCTAGCAAGGGAGTCAGCAAACGACCCAGTGATTTCAAATGTGATTCGTTGTACCAGAGAAGGATGGCCTGAGAGAGTCCCAGAGATTCAAACAAAGGACTATTCTATGGAAAACTTCAGAAAGATTTCCATGTCACTCTCTGTAGCTCATGGCTGTCTTCTAAATGGATCCAGGGTAGTCATTCCTTCCAGCCTGCAGCCTCAAGTACTGCAGCTACTTCATTTAGGGCATTTTGGCATCCAAAGAATGAAGCAGTTAGCCCGTACAGCAGTATACTGGCCAGGAATTGACAAGGACATCATGGATCAGTGTCAGCGATGCAGCGCATGTGGGGAACACCAGAACAAAGTAGCCAAACCTGCCAACCATCCCTGGATGCTACCTGAAAAGCCGTGGAGCAGACTCCACGTTGATCATGCTATCAATTTTTTGGGCAGTAACTGGTTAGTTATGGTAGATGCCTACTCGAAATACCCTTGCATTCATCCCACAACATCTACCTCAAGCAAAGCTAATACTGACCTACTAGAGCAGGACTTTGCACACTTCGGATACCCTCACACGATCGTAACAGACAATTCTACATCTTTCCTATCCGAAGAATTCCAGACTTGGTGCCGTGAGCGTGGTATTGTGCATCTTACTGGGGCGCCATACCATCCAGCCACTAATGGAGCAGCTGAGCGCATGGTACAAACTTTCAAACAGGCCCTCAGCAAGTCAACACTCCCACCAAAGGCAGCACTACTGGAATTCCTTATGCAGTACCGAAGGACACCTCTGGCAGAAGGATATTCACCCAGTGAAATCCTGAATGGACGCCAGATTAGAAGCAAAATCGATATTTTGCTACCTTCACCAGCACACATAGCCCAAGGGAAACAAGCAAAGAGTGCTACCAAGTCCCAGTTGAGTGAGAGACACCAGCAAGTTGAAAAGGTGACCCAGACATTCAAGATAGGATCCCCCTGTTATGCCCTATACTGTGGTCCAAGGAGGGAGAAGGAGCCAAGATGGGTCCCTGCTGTTGTCACAAAGGTCTTTGGCTCTCGTTCATTCAATGTTCGTGTATTTCCTAAAGGAGTCACATGGCGACGACATCTAGAACAGCTGAGGCCAAGGCATGGCATTCAAGAAGATGATGATCCGGGGGATACTTCCACACATAATTCTAATTCCTCCTATTCATCACTTGAAGAGACTTACTCAGACACTTTGTCTGGTCAAGACATGCTCTCAGAAAGCCCAAAACCAATGCCAACACCTCAGGAGCTCTCTATTCCAGAACCTAAGCAACCACCAAACCCCAAACCTCGCAATCCACGTTTGCCTATGGTCCAAAAAATCTACGGAGGTCAACCAGGATTAAAAAGTGAACATGGCCTCTGAGGTCAAGCCTCAAGACCAGTGGGGGAGGTGTTAAGGAGCATGCTCTGGCATGACCTGGCTTGCTTTTAGGTGTTAATTATACATGTGTTGGGCATGCATGTTCTAGAACTTTCTATTGGCTATTTAAGCATTTCACAGTGTGTATGATTCAGGAATAGACGTCAGTGGGCAATCTCTTCGTGCTCTACTGTAGTTTGACATAGGCTGTATTACTTTGTATCGCTGTGATTTCCCTGCAATATTATATTCTTTGGACATCCTGAGTATTTTCTAACGAGAAACACAACAGCTTCATCATCACAAAAACCTAGGGTCCATATGATCAAGTTGCCATTGCAGCTTCCTTCCAAAATATCAGGTTATTCCGAATATTGGCCATCGAAGGCCAACCAAAGTACGAAATCAAATGGGTAGGTTGGACCAAGGACCATTAATAGCCCGCACACAACACCTTGGGAACCCATCAATAATATTACGATCCTTTGAAGCGCTATTTTGATGACAAGATGGAGTTAGACACTCATAGAATGAAGCTGTCTAAAAAAGCAGCCAAAGTCATACATGTACTTTAACCCAAGTGCCTTTGCCGAGAAAGTAGATACAAGCTTTACTAGTGTTTCCAGTGTCTACAGTGTTTGCAGTGTCTGCAGTATTTCCAGTGTTTCCAGTGCAGTGTTTCCAGTGTTTCCAGTGTCTACAGTGTTTGCAGTGTTTCCAGTGTTTCCAGTGTCTGCAGTGTTTCCAGTGTTTGCAGTGTCTGCAGTGTTTCCAGTGTTTCCAGTGTTTCCAGTGTCTGCAGTGTTTCCAGTGTCTGCAGTGTCAGCAGTGTTTCCAGTGTCTACAGTATTTGCAGTGTTTCCAGTGTTTGCAGTGTTTCCAGTGTCTGCATGCAGTGTTTTCAGTGTCTGCAGTGTTTCGAGTGTCTGCAGTGTTTCCAGTGTTTCCATTGTTTGCAGTGTTTCCAGTGTCCGCAGTGTTTCCAGTGTTCCCAGTGTCTGCTCTGTTTCCAGTGTCTACAGTGTTTGCAGTGTTTGCAGTGTTTCCAGTGTTTCCAGTGTTTCCAGTGTTTCAAGTGTCTGCAGTGTTTCCAGTGTCTACAGTGTTTGCAGTGTTTCCAGTGTCTGCAGTGTTTCAGTCCAGTGTTTCCAGTGTTTGCAGCGATTCAGTGTTTCCAGTGTTTCCAGTGTTTCCAGTGTCTGCAGTGTTTGCAGTGTCTGCAGTGCATGTTTCCAGTGTTTCCAGTGTCTACAGTGTTTCCAGTGTTTCCAGTGTTTGCAGTGTTTGCAGTGTTTGCAGTGTTTCCAGTGTCTACAGTGTTTGCAGTGTCTGCAGTGTTTCCAGTGTTTCCAGTGTTTCCAGTGTCTATAGTGTTTGCAGTGTTTCCAGTGTCTACAGTGTTTGCAGTGTCTGCAGTGTTTCCAGTGTTTGCAGTGTTTCCAGTGTCTGCAGTGTTTCCAGTGTTTCCGGTGTCTGCATTGTTTCCAGTGTCTACAGTGTTTGCAGTGTTTCCAGTGTTCCCAGTGTCTTCAGTGTTCCCAGTGTCTTCAGTGTTCCCAGTGTCTGCAGTGTTTCCAGTGTTTCCGGTGTCTGCAGTGTTTCCAGTGTTTGCAGTGTTTCCAGTGTTTCCAGTGTCTGCAGTGTTTCCAGTGTTTGCAGTGTTTCCAGTGTTTCCAGTGTCTGCAGTGTTTGCAGTGCATGTCTACTGTGTTTGCAGTACTTCCGGTGTTCCCAGTGTCTGCAGTGTTTCCAGTGTCTACTGTGTTTGCAGGGTTTCCAGTGTCTGCAGTGTTTCCAGTGTCTGCAGTGTTTCCAGTGTCTACAGTGTTTGCAGTGCTTCCAGTGTTTCCAGTGTTTCCAGTGTTTCCAGTGTCTGCAGTGTTTCCATGCAGTGTCTACAGTGTTTGCAGTGTTTTCAGTGTCTACAGTGTTTGCAGTGTCTGCAGTGTTTCCAGTGTTTCCAGTGTCTGCAGTGTTTCCAGTGTTTCCAGTGTCTGCAGTGTTTCCTGTGTCTGCAGTTTTTCCTGTGTGTGCAGTGTTTCCAGGGTTTGCAGTGTTCCCAGTGTTTCCAGTGTTTCCAGTGTTTGCAGTGTCTACAGTGTGAGCAGTGTTTCCAGTGTCTACAGTGTCTACAGTGTTTGCAGTGTTTGCAGTGTTCGCAGTGTTTCCAGTGTTTCCAGTGTTGACAGTGTTTGCAGTGTTTCCAGTGTCTGCAGTGTTTCCAGTGTCTACAGTGTTTGCAGTGTCTGCAGTTTTTTTCAGTGTTTCCAGTGTTTCCAGTGTCTGCAGTGTTTGCAGTGTATCCAGTGTCTGCAGTGATTGCAATGTCTACAGTGTAACCAGTGTCTACAGTGTTTCCAGTGTTTACAGTGTTTCCAGTGTTTGCATGCAGTGTTTCCAGTGTTTCCAGTGTTTGCAGTGTTTGCAGTGTTTCCAGTGTTTCCAGTGACTGCAGTGTTTCCAGTGTCTGCAGTGTTTCCAGTGTCTACAGTGTTTGCAGTGCTTCCAGTGTTTCCAGTGTTTCCAGTGTTTCCAGTGTCTGCAGTGTTTCCATGCAGTGTCTACAGTGTTTGCAGTGTTTTCAGTGTCTACAGTGTTTGCAGTGTCTGCAGTGTTTCCAGTGTTTCCAGTGTCTGCAGTGTTTCCTGTGTCTGCAGTTTTTCCTGTGTGTGCAGTGTTCCCAGTGCATGTTTCCAGTGTTTCCAGTGTTTGCAGTGTCTACAGTGTCTGCAGTGTTTCCAGTGTCTACAGTGTCTACAGTGTTTGCAGTGTTTCCAGTGTTTGCAGTGTTTGCAGTGTTCGCAGTGTTTCCAGTGTTTCCAGTGTTGACAGTGCTTGCAGTGTTTCCAGTGTCTGCAGTGTTTCCAGTGTCTACAGTGTTTGCAGTGTCTGCAGTTTTTTTCAGTGTTTCCAGTGTTTCCAGTGTCTACAGTGTTTGCAGTGTTTCCAGTGTTTCCAGTGTCTGCAGTGTTTCCAGTGTCTACAGTGTTTCCAGTGTTTCCAGTGTCTGCAGTGTTTGCAGTGTTTCCAGTGTCTGCAGTGATTGCAGTGTCTACAGTGTTTCCAGTGTCTACAGTGTTTCCAGTGTTTCCAGTGTTTCCAGTGTTTGCAGTGTCTGCAGTGTTTGAAGTGTTTCCAGTGTTTCCAGTGTTGACAGTGCTTGCAGTGTTTCCAGTGTCTGCAGTGTTTCCAGTGTCTACAGTGTTTGCAGTGTCTGCAGTTTTTTTCAGTGATTCCAGTGTTTCCAGTGTCTGCAGTGTTTCCAGTGTCTACAGTGTTTCCAGTGTTTCCATGCAGTGTCTGCAGTGTTTGCAGTGTTTCCTTGATTGCAGTGTCTACAGTGTTTCCAGTGTCTACAGTGTTTCCAGTGTTTCCAGTGTTTCCAGTGTTTGCAGTGTCTGCAGTGTTTGAAGTGTTTCCAGTGTTTCCAGTGATTGCAGTGATTCCAGTGTTTGCAGTGTTTCTGGTGTTTCTAGTGTCTGCAGTGCTTCCAGTGATTGCAGTGTTTCCAGTGTTTCCAGTGTTTGCAGTGTTTAAGGTGTTTTGATTTTATTGTGTTCATGTCTGCAGTGTTTCAAACGAGCGAGGCGAGTGATGGGCGTTTTTCGTTTAAGCATGTAACGTGTACTGTAGATAATTCGGGATGGATATGAATATAATATTTAGCGTTTATAGCAGGAGCGTAAAAAAAACATGTAAACATGAATTCACTTTCATGTTTGCTGGATTCATATTTTGCTAAAATAAACTGGTAAATAAAAACATTCTCTGCACGAAAATTGGGGGCATATTAGGCAGTAGCAGCGTAGGTAAAGTAGGTATCTTGTCCGCTATTTCGCACACCTACATCTACCTTTCCAGGGTATTAACATTAAAATTGGTGAAGTACGATTTGTACGCAGCAATTGAGTAAAAAGAAAAGGAAACAAGGAATTACGGATTAATCCAACTTTATGCAAATCAACCAGGCTCACTGACAAATTCTATGTATGTAATTTTAATGTGCAAAAATGTTGTAAAAGATTTGACGCCAGTATGAATGTCATTGAAATTGCAATTGATAATCGATAATTGTTATATGGCTACAGTGCTGCCTCGTGGAAAGCTATCATCTCGCAATAGTGGAAATAAAGCTAATCATAGGAAGCTAGCTAAGCTAACTGTCCGACTGTAGCAATAATAACAGTTATCGTTCCAAAAAAGATCTCAGCATTAGGGAATTCGAGTCTCCTATCGTAAGTCGTATCTGTACCTTCATTGAATTCGACTAATACTTGTTTATACGTGTACAATCTATAAATTGAATAGCATCATGCACGGTCCGGTCTAAATCATATATGGCTATTGCAGTAACTCTGGTGGATGAGTCAAATCCTTCAACTCATATCTCATTCAGTTGGGATGAGAGGCTACCAGCAAGATCACAGGCTACATGTATATGCAATATGAGAAAAGCACTATATTGAAGGTATTACGCAAAAGATAAAACCTGTCTAATTTTATTTGATACCAGCAGGTTCTACATGTCATGGACAGATTTGGAGTCAGTGATGCTTGCTACCATGAACTGATGCAAATTTTTCCTGACATCCCACGTTCCTATATAGTCAAACGACAACGCCAAAGCCTGGACCACTTGTTGGAGGAAGGATACATATAACATTGGCGAAGTTGTGTTAATTAAATGTTACCTCATTGATCAACTCACTGCCCTGGTGAGTGATTATGTCGGATGCTAGATAAAGTGCGCTGCAATGGTGCAGCTTCTGGCCGTTTCGAAAAGTAGTCTGTTGCAACAATTATGTACCGATTGCCACACAAATCCACACCCCAGAGGTTCTACAGGGCAGTTATGGGGATGGGCTGCAATGGCAGGTGTGCAGCTTTGATTGAATGGTTGGTTCTTTGACATGAATCACACTCGGTCACCTGCATTGAGATTTTGTGCAGCAATCCAAACACAGTATGTACCTCTCAACATTGTGTTATCCACATGCATAGTCATAGTCCTTTTTTCTAAGGCCTCACCTTGACCTACCTCTGGATAATGTGCAATGTTTTGGGAGGTGCTGTATATAATGGTGTTGCGCATATTGTGTACACATATGCAAAATTACAGTTTTATTCATTTTGAATACAACACACAATCCAAAACATTGCACATCTAACAGGCATACGGGTCCCCCCCCCCCCCCCCCCCCCCCCGGACCCAGCTGCCTTTTAGTAAACTATATACTACTATATAAACATTGGGGGGGGGGGGGGGGGGGGGGGGGGGGGAACTAATTAATATACCTATATAGCGGTTAACAATCGATTGCATTGAGTGCCTATACTTTGTTATTGAACGGCACGACAATCGCTATGCATGGGGACTACGAGTGATTCCCCGTCCATTGACATTGTATATCGCTCGTTGAGTGGTAGATGCCGTTCAATAACGATGGCTTGCTTGTGACTTCAAAACTGTGTCTTATTATAGTGCTGTCGGAAGCACTGACTTTGTTCTGAAACTGCATGTGGCTTTCATGTAGAAATATTCCATGCACTGCATTGAAAGCTTTAATTCGCGTCTCGCGCGGGAGGGCTGGCTGATGTCATTTACCTCCGGAGCCCTGGATACAAGCCTATGTTTTGACAGATGTATGTATTACCCGGCTGAGCACAACTGAGCATGCAGACTGATAGTTCCCTAGCGTGTCTCAAAATTGCATTGCGATCGACAGGTCAATCATTAAGTCCGAAGAAACTGTTGTGTACTACTTGAACATGTTAGGCCTACATGTACATGACCCATTCTTATATGCTCAACATATCATACACAATAATAACACACTAAATACTAACTACTTATTAAACAGACTACTACAAAGTACCTAAGCCTAACTAACGTTTGAAACATATAGGCTACTGAAATGATTGGGGCAGGCTTCTCGACAAAATAGCTCTTGCTATGCTACGAGTTAGCACCAGACTAAGTCTGCCAAAAAGATCAGCAGTGACCTTACTTTTCGGCAGAGAAACACAGAAATATTAAATTCACAATTGCCATGATCATTCAATTCGTGCATACAAATCCAATATTGACACCAGTTTAATTTTTTTTTGAAATTCTTTCCTTTAATCTCCAGGTTCACATCCTATATCTAGGACCAACTTCAACTTTGAATGCTTTTCTGATAAACTTTGGCTGAAGCAGTGGAGGCTTAAAGATTTCATTTAAAAGCACAGTCATCATTCAATATGTTACATATGTTTATTTCGATTAGTTTTACTAAATGATCATAGCATGTCTTCAACACATCTACCTACAGGGATTATGTATATCCGATTTAATAGATGCATGTATGAGCCAAACTTTTATACGTGAGTTTAGTTTGATTACAGAACCCTTGTTGGTAAATATCACATAATACAGTAGCACAGTTGATTGTTTCAATCGAAATACTATTCAGCAGTAACCCACCCCATCTGTACATATCATGTGGGAGTAATGCTATTGATGATGAATCAAACTTTGTAAATGTTCTCTTCGCTGCTGGTCATGACTCAACACTTTGCAGGCCTGTGTTGGTGGCGCGGCCACCTGGTTGGCCAGGAGGGTGGTGAAATGGTACCTGGTCACTGTTGACTGGGTAAATATAGCTGTTTGGTATGACGTTTATGTAATACGATTCTATGCAACTGACAATCTCTTTATTTCCACTCCAAACACATTCATACATATAGGAATACATACTAGCTTTAAATAGTTTTTCTTAAACATCCCTTGACCCCATATCCCACGGGTGCTGTACTATGACAGGGAAATTCAATTAAGGAATTAGTATTCACCCTCCACAAAGGGTTTGAGGGTCTAGTCAGAACACTTGCTGTCTACATCACATTACATTCGTCCCACCGTACTTCAAGCTTGTCCTCAAGCTTAAAATTGGACTTAGTAATAATCAGGAGGTTGTCGTTGACGCTGAGGGTAGCGCCTCTGTGCTTGGTCCAACATTGATGGGGCCTCTTGTCCTTCTAAATCTATTGGGGGCAGGACTGCTGGTGGAACCTCCGGAACAATTTCTGGTTGTGGAGTGGAATCTGCTGGCACTGAAAAGTGTTCGATGCTTGCTGGTTCCCACTCAACCTCTCTTGACAGAGTGCTCTCCTCCCGTAATATACAGTGCCGTATTCTGTTAATGTGCACCACTCTAGACCTCAGTGACTTTTTGTGCACAATTTTCAAAGTTACTGGAGAGTGAAATTTCTTAACAACCCATC
The DNA here is from genome assembly GCA_949361645.1 of Spongilla lacustris. Taxonomy (NCBI): domain Eukaryota; kingdom Metazoa; phylum Porifera; class Demospongiae; order Spongillida; family Spongillidae; genus Spongilla; species Spongilla lacustris. The sequence continues at coordinate 1,661,646 of OX442421.1, forward strand.
CACCTTCCCACTTTGGATCCAATTTTCCCGCTGTTGGGTTTTGTAGCCAAACAGCATCACCTAATGAACTGAACCCTGTAGAAGCATTAGATGCTGTTCTGTATGCATATAGCACCATGGTAGATTTCCTTCCCAGTCTATGTCCTATTAAAACGTTCTACCATCCCATCACCTTGAGGGTGGTTTGCTGTTGTTCGGGACTTGAGGACTCCAAATACTGCACATAACCTTCGGATCATGGTGCTCTCAAAGTTTGCACCTTGGTCAGAGTGCAATATTTCAGGGATTCCAAAGCGTGAAAACAAGTCAATTATTATCCCAGCAATACACTCTGCAGTCTGGTTAAGGCATTGGTATAGCTTCAGCCCACTTCGTGAAATAGTCTTGTATGACTAGGAGATAGCGATTCCCTCTGCTGGATAATGGCACTTGCAATACGTCAACAGCCAACATCTGCCAGGGGCGTCCAATTGGAATATTCGTCATTGGAACGGGCGTTGGTATTGGCTGCTTGGACCTTTGGCACACCGTACAGCTCCTGCAGTATAGCTCCGTGTCCTTGGCCATTCCAATCCAATATGCTGTACGCTTCAGCCTCTGAAGGGTCTTCTCTACACCTTGATGTCCCAAACTGATGATGTCATGGTTGGCCTTGAGGGCTGTAGGCTGTAATGATAAGGGAACAACTGGTACAATTTTCTCTTTCTCCAATGGTCCAGGTGTGTACTTGCGGCAAAGTACACCATCAACTACACAAAGCTGACTTCAAATTTGAGAGAAGTTTCGAATGGAAGGCTGATTCCAGTGTCGTGGTTGATTGCTTAAGCCAGACGAAACAAGACGTCTTACTTCATTTAATGCTTCATCTTTACCCTGCTCTTGCGCAACATCTTCTAAAGTGAGTTCTGGTACAGTCACTGTTCCTGCACAGGTGCTAAGAATGGTTGGCACACGAGAAAGGGCATCAGCATTTGCATTGGAGGACCCTCGTCGATATTTGATTGTAAAATCAAATTCCTGCAATGCCAGTGCCCAACGACATAGCCTACCCTCCATCTTTTGAGCAGACAGCCATTGCAGTGATTGATGGTCTGTATGCAAGACAAATGCTCGTCCAAGTAGATAGTGTCTGAATTGCTTCACTGCATATAGCACTGCCAAACATTCTCTCTCAATGACACTGTATTGTCTCTCAGCTTGAGTCAGACTTCTGCTTGCATATGCCACTACATGCCCATCCTGTTCTAACACAGCTCCCAAACCAACAGCACTGGCATCTGTCTGCAACTCAAAGTCTCTTGTTAGTGAGGGATAACATAGTACTGGAACCTGAGACAAAAGATCTTTCAAACTCTGGAAAGCCTTTTGACATTCTTCAGTCCATAAGAATGTGGCAGTCTTTTCAGTCAGATGATGTAGGGGTGTAGCTATGTCTGCAAATTGTTGTATGTATCTGCGATAGTATGAAGCTAGACCAAGGAATTGTCGTACTTCAGTAACAGTCTTAGGAATCGACCAATCCTTGATACATTCCTGACTCTGAAAATACATGTCCCAGCTGCAGGTAGTGCACTTTGTCCAGTCCTAACTGGCACTTGGATCCCCTCAAAGTCAGTCCAGCATTGGCCAGTCGCTCAAACACCTGCTGTAAATGTTGTAGGTGGCATTTCATATTGGGTGAATGGACCAGCACATCATCAATATAACTGGTTGCAAATGGTAGTCCAAGTAATACCTTGTCCATCGAGCTGGGTCCACCTGTTACCCCAAATGGCATTCTGTAGAACTCATACAGACCCATGCCAGGACCAGGACAAAAAGCAGTCTTCATGCAGTCCTCATCCTTTACTGGCATCTGCCAGTAGCCTGAGAGTCGGTCTTGGACTTCGTCTGGTAATGGCAGCGGGTAAGCATCTTTTACTGTCTGCTTATTCAGTTCCCTATAATCAATGCAGATCCTGATCTCACCAGACTTCTTTGGTACATATACAGCTGGAGTGAGCCATGGGCTGCTGCTAACTCTTATGATATTGCGATCCAGCATTCCTGTTAGTTGACGCTCGACTTCAGTCCTGTAGTTAGCTGGTACTCTTCTGGGTGGAACTCGCACTGGTGGATGGTCAGCTGTGGGTATGGTGTGATAAGCTGCTGTTGTTGATCCAGGTACTGTAGAAAATAGTACCTCAAACCTTTTCACGGGGTGCCAGTGGAATATCATACTCCACCTCCTCTCCAAACTTAGGAACAGCAATTTCCTCCGCTTCATCACTTTCACCACCTGCAGTTGAACCGACATACATACAGCTTGGTGTTGCATTGTCATAGGGGACATTTGCACTCATCCAAAGTAAATTCCCTGTTAATTATTTTTGGATTGATCGACAATGGTACAAATGGTTGAGGTGCAATGAGCTTATAATGTGCTCAACTAAACGCCATAATGGCATTTCTAATGGTTGCCTTAGCTGGTTGATAACTTCTTTTGCATTTCATTGGCTTTCCAACTTTTTCTTTCCTCCTTCCATGTTCACACACACAGCAAAAGTCTTCACCATGTGACTCCCAAGTATCAAACTATAATTTGTACACCATACCATGTGCTGATGTATCTTTGTATTTTGTAACAACTTGATGACACAGGTAGAAAAATGATGCAGGGTGAGAATCATCAGGGCTGTCAGTTGCAATATTTATGCCAAAGACCATGCATCATTAAGTCAGAAGCATAAATCCTCACAAACCCTGCAGAGCTTTAACAAAAAATTGGAGTGTTCTTGCATGACCGTACCAATCGAGTCCTGAAATTCCCACATCGTATTTGCTAATGCATATCTCCGAGGAAAAAAAAGTCATTGTACCTTGTAAGGGGATTTTGGCTCGTTAACACGGAAAGAGTGTAGTATGTCGTAAAAGTCGAAGTTCAAGTAGTACGTTCTAACCGCGAGATTCATCAAGAGCTATATAGGTATAGGATTCTGGGTCTGAATGTATGGAATCTGTGCAATGCGAACACAGGTTCGTGTATTACATTCCCTTAAGAGTTTGGTTCTCCAATAAAACTGCTATATACCGTAATTATCTATTTATAAACTAAGTTGCCAAAACAATATTAATACAGCTGGACCGACGGGGTAAGCACATGCGAGTTACAAGCGTGTTTTTTTATTCAATGTACTTGTGGGCGGTATGGTATATCCCTTTCTCTTGGTCTTTCTTGTATTCTGACTCTCATACACAGTGGCGTAGGAACTGTAGCGGCCATGGCCGCTACACGTTTTCTGTGGATCTTTTTTTAATTTTTTATATAAACGATTCCCACGTATTAAACAGCTCAAGTTACGTGCGCTCTGGTCCCGGGTATATCTTATACATGTATATTCTTGTAAGAGTACAAGTATATAAATGTTTGCAATCGAACAGGGACTAGCTAGCTTTGGTTGACATTGAAAAGTTGCTATTGCGTTAGCAAATCGACGTGCTGGTATAGGCTCGGACCGCATTTTGCAGCTGCCATGTTAAATAGCGGCATTGTGCGAATTCTGTTCAGGCTCAGCTACCGAAATTGCAGCTTACCTGCCGCTATAATCCTCATTAACTGCCAGCAGTTTTAATTTGTTACAACCATCTTATACAGACTCAGTTTAACTGAAATAGGGAATGAATTTATAAAAGGTTTTAATTCAATCGCAGAGCCGCGAAGCTAATTTTGGAACATTTCTGTCAGCTGATTAAAATATATAGTACTTTGATCACATAATTGCATTCAAGTCTACAGTACAGTTTAGTTTATGAAATTTCGTATGGCATTTGAACATAAAATTTGCATGAATTGCAAAGCTTCTGGGGCCCCAGACCTCGATGGGGGACCTTACAGCGCTCCCCCATACCCCCTAGCTAGGCGGGAGGGGGCCATGCCCCCTCCCCCACCCACCCCCTCTATGCCCCTCTCATTTCCTTTACGTAATAAAGCCGCTACAGTTTAAAAGTCCTTCCTACGCCTCTGATACACACTTCTCACTTACCATTTCCACAGATGGAGCTTCCAGAAAAAAAAAGGAGACGATCAGCAAGAACAAATATACCTACTCCATGTGGCTGCCCTGGTAAATATTGTCAAAGCTACTTGGAATAAAATAGCCAGTATCTTAATGCTTTTGCCACATCCCCTCCAAATAAATGAATAACCATGATACAATATATCACTGTTGCCACCTTTATATACAATGTGGGTTAACCAGGTGCTGCCTCTGTTGTGCTTTGATCAGGCTTGCATTTGCATGCAGTAGTTGTTACAATGTGACAGCACAAGTGTTTACACCAACTATGTGTTTTGCCTATAGAACTTCCTCCTTGATGATTGCTATCAAATTGTACTAGTGCATGAACATGTGTGTGCACATGTGGCTCAGACATGTCAAATTCTCATTGCTATCTGATCCGTTGCTGCTGAATGAGCCATTGTACTCTTTTCCATGCCTTCCGTAATTTGCAACTCACCACCACCCGTCTTTTAACTCACTGCCATTCACCACTCTTATCTACATCCCCTCCCCTCCCATTTTAGGTGGTGATGATGGTGTATTCTACACACACTTGGGAGCTGCAAGGACTCCAGAAGACCTCCGGGCACACCTGGAATCAAGGTAACTACCTTCCTCACATCTTACAACACCTATTGCAGCCTCAGTCTTCCATAGGTTTAATGTCAAGGGAGATGAACTGAGAATGATTGAGGCAAGGAAGGGTGGGCAGTGGTGAATTAACATGCCACAACCCTTCACCAAAAGTATATAGCCTCATACCGTGTACAAACATAAATATTACACTTTGGGGGGGGGGAGGAGTCGCGGTTTCATCATATCTCAAAACCAGCGGTTACCATTTCATACTTTTGAGGACCTTTCTTTGGTACCAGAACAGCTGCTGACATGCCACGCTACACTGTATCAACATATCCAAAGAGACACTAAATCTCGTTACAATATGTATATACACAGCCAAAAGGGTTTTCTTGTCTAAAACCTATACTCAATGCTGAATCAGACTCTTTACCTATGCCTCAGATAGGATGGAGTAAATGTACTAACAGACCTCATTATTATTCTGAAATATGGCTGTGTACAGTCTGAAATAATACGAGAACACATTTACATATGTTTATCACATTCCCAGCCCTAAATGTTTGATTCACAATTTCAATCCCAAACAAAAACAATACAATACATGTTACAAACAATGCAAAACAAACAATGCACATATAAGCAGTACAGCATATTAGTCCAATAATGCTTGAAATGCAGCGTCTTTTCATTGGCTAGTTTCCGCTAAATCATCCTTCAAATCTGCTAACATTGTTACTGTTCGGAACAATGGGTATGCCAGAATTAACCTATTTGCAATCCATGGTACAAATTTTGGGGTAGAAATGCCAATTTACACATAACCTGAATGACATACTGAGTAACCATTATGAAGACTATAGGCAGAAGGTTTTCCCAGAGTAACTGAGTAGAAGCAAGTGCTGGCACCATGCACTGCTCTGGCGAAATGAATCCATGTGATCTTCCTTCAAGAGGAGCTGATCTGTCTGAACTGACCGAGTCCACATCCTGGCTCACGATATCCCATCATATCTGTGAACCTGAGCAGTTGGAAGTATAGTCTGCTTGCAAGAACTGATGACTAGTAATCATCCTCCACAACTTGCTGGGCAATACATCCTGCTATGACGTAGTCATAAAGTGTGAAGACTTCAGCACACTCAAGCGCCTGCTCAATGGTGACAGCTCTTGTATTGAAGTTTATAGCACTCTTAGTCATAGGTTGATCAGGTGCTTACTTAAGTAACAATTTTAAGTAAGCAATCTTCAGCCCAAGACACCCAAAGCCCCCGGATAGCGTGTGATATTGAAATGGTGGTTTTTGTATCACAGGGGAGTCAAAGTTTCATTGCCCCTTAACTCTGCTTCAAAAAGAGCTTGCAATACGTGTACCCATGTGTGGATAAAAAGTTACACGCTTAGAACTAGAAAATGCGTTCATTTTATCCAGAATGGCAAAAAACTGCATCAGCAGAGAAAAAACAACTACCAGTATGCATCGAAGCCAAGAAAGCGAGTTATCTTTGTACCTCATTCACCCTTACAATTTGTAGTTATTCTAATTATACGTAGGGTATACCAAACATTGCATGAGATATGTAAAGTATCATTCTGGTTACAATGGCTGTGTAACTTTGTATGTGAGCAGTATTTTGGCTGCATTCCTGTGAAGATAGAGAACATGAACATACCATATATTAAGTTCTTCAGTTGATACTTTATAGGACCGTATAAAGGAGAGTGTGTGATAGGCCTCATACCGCCTTTAAAAAAAATGAAACATGTTTTTGCTCACGTAGTTGTTTTCATAAATGTCAAGGCCAGAACAAGAAGAGTGAAAACAAAATTCACTTACAGTATGAGTGGCGATACTGTGGTTAGAATTTGAACTTCTGGAGATACTTTTCTCATCCATTTTAGTTTGCTTACTTAAATAAGCATCACGCGTAACAAGTTCGTAATGGTCAAGGTCCAGGATTAAAGGTGAAGAGGTGACAGCCACAATTAGCACAGCAGATATCACGAACTCAGAGCTGAACTGGATCAAGGTGTCACCAGCATTTGTGCATCATGAAAAGTATACTTTACAGCATCAACAACTTGCTCTACATGTAATTTGTAATGAAGATAGTATGTGGAGATGCCACGGAAGGTTTCATATGCTGACCTACCCGAATAAAGCAAGCATCCTATTCTTCTGGATATGGCACACTACTTCACCTCACTGATGGAGAGTGACTGTCATGCCAGAGTGATACATGGTAGAGTTGAAAACCATCACTGTTCTATGGTCAATGTTTAGTGTCGTGAACAAAAGACAATTTGTGCCAAGGTTGATGTACAATTGAAAGGTTTGCAAGCTAAGCCTATTGTTGGGCCATCTACACTTGTTGTGTGGTTATGGCCGTCCATTTGGAGTTAGTTCCAGACTTAACAACAGAAGCATTCGCCTGATGCTTGAGACAATTTTGGCTCATAGTGGCATTCCCCACAAGATTGTTTCAGACAATAGCAAGACATTTAGATCTGCCAGTAAGATCTTGACATTTTTTTTGGACATGCCAAAGACTCAGCAATATTTCTAGGATCTCCATGGGTGTTCATTTAGGAGAAGGTGCCATGGTGGGGAGGTTTCTATGAACGGATGGTTCAACTAGTGAAGAGATGTCTTGTTATGTCATTGGACGAGCCAAGTTATCTCAGGATGGATTTGTTCACAGAGATGACCTATCTGAACAGAATTCTGGAGCACTTCTGGAAGAGATGGAAGGCTGAGTACCTCACAGATTTGAGAGAGAGTCACCGCAACCCACAGATGAAGCTCACCAATGACACTGTTGCCTCACTAACCAAGGTCTTTAAAGTGTATGGGCCGAGTTGAAAAGTTGTTACATTGTGCTTACGAAGTTGTGAGGTCAGATGATATCCTATACTATGCAGCACACCTATCCACTGTAGACTGATGGTTTATCTGCCAGCATGCGACAGTCAGAACTTATTAACCAGTCACTTTTCAAGAACTGGAAGAAACAGATTGGGTTGAGCCTGTCAATCCCAATACTGTAGGTGCTCAGTCATATCGTCCCAGTAAAACAGCAGCCCAGGCTGCCAGATTCAGGCTACAGGAGCTATTGAATGATTGAATACTATTATTAACACCTGTAGGCTCATTTTTTTGGACAAGCTATGTTAGTCAAGGGGAGAGTGTCCGATGTTTGACTGTTACGTAATTAATTGTAATGTGTAGGATGTGATCATAGTTAGATTGTGAATGTGTTGGGCATCGAATCTGATAGAAGCACGTTTATTGAAATTTAATTGTTACAGCGAAGGACACGTTAATTTCAATGATGGAAGATCGTTCATGCTGATGCCTGGCTGTTGGCTTCCTTCACTGCCACGTTGAGTTTGACAGCATGGCGGCGAAACTCCGCCCCTTTCGGAGATCCCAGTGTTCGTTTCTCTTGTCACATGCAACTATACTGTGCAGGACCTTTAGGACCTTTTGGTATCCAAAATACACAGTAACCGTTTCTCTACCGGTTAGTTAATATTAGCATATTGCACGACTATATATGTATTTTTACCCTCACTATGGTACGATTTCCTTAACTTCATAAACTCTCCGTCATGTGAGATGTGAACGTATGGTAGGGATGTCTATCTATGGCAGGGAAGTATTATTATGGATTATGGAAGGGGTGTATACCTATATGGAAGGGGTGTGTACCCATGGAAAGGTCTGTTGTAGTTGTGTGTACCTATGCAGTATATAGCGATGTGTACCTGTGGAAGGAAGGACCATGTGTACTTAAGGGATGATGTCTACCTATATACGTGTACCTGTATACTGCATAGGTACATATCCCTTCCTAAGTTAACGGTTTAACCGCTGATGACAGGTTTATCCATCATGAATATTTAGATGCATAACTGTCAATGATGGATTTGACCATCATGGCAACTTAGGGGGTAAAAATGACTAGTACTATAGTTTGAAGAATACCTGAATATGAAACGCGGAGATAATTAGAAATGATCTGTGTCGGTGTAATAAATTTATATGGCGATACCAAGGGCCGAAACTGACTTGCTTACAAGCGATACAGGAGATGAGTAAGATGCATGGAATGCAGGCCGTTTAACTTAACGAGATTCTTACAATTTCTGATACCGTTGCTTTCAATACATTTTGTTTTGTGAGTTATGTTCAGCTATTCGAGCTTGTCTGAATAAAGGCACTTTCAGCTAGAGGGAGAGCTTACAGATGTTTCACGTTTGATGAAGTTGTCGCTTATTTGGAAACACTTTTTCAGTGTCATTGGTCTGCAGTCGAATCATCAATTGCACTTACAAGCAATAAACAAGTGTCTGTTCAATCAGCTATTATATTCGTTCCCTGCAATTGATCATAGTAACAATGTAGACTCTAAATAAAATCTAGCTTGCACCATAGATATTAGAGTAATTACTCTAATATATATGCTTGCACTTACATGTACCATGCACGAGAGGTACCAAAACACATCAGTCCACGGACAGTTTAATCAAAATAGTGCGCAAAAATATAACTTCTTTGTACATAATGCATAATGTTGGTCTATTTTAACTATATGTGTTCCACACAACTCTTTCTGAACATTTCAAAGCAAGATTGGACTTTGTTGCGTGTGTCTAACTGACACACCTATCACTGAGCAATTTGTACTCACATGCTGAAGCCCCCTACAACAGCTATACGTTAATTCCATACAGGGAATAGCACAATGTTTTGCTTATAGAAATAAATGGTTGGAAGCATATTAAAGGTAAGATATATGTTCCAACGAGGCTGATATGATAAATGCGGTACCTATGTAGAGTGTGCTTAGGGAATTGCATGAACATTAGACATTATTTAATTAAGACCAGTGGGAGTATGAAGAATGCCTAAGATCTTAATTTTTCGTCATAAACAGCAGTGAAAGGAGGGAAAAAAGCATAAGTTACAAAAGGGTTAATCAAAATACAGTCAGTCCGCTGCCTACAATTGACAATTCAATGGATCACATGACGCGTTTCATCTCCAGGTATTCTACAATCTATGCTAGTACACAGGTATGCGAAACTGGTATCAACAAAGTTTGAGCATCGCTCCATTCACTAAAATGCGTTTCTATAATGCCTAAAAGTTATAAAATTTGGTTGTGTCCAAGCATCATGTGAGGACAGCTAGTATGACGTATTGAGTGGTTTATTGATGTTTTGAAATGACACAAAGATGCCTCAGGTTCAGTACAACATGTTGTGAGTTATAAGTGTTCAGCTTTACTAATGAAAGAAATGGCAGGAGTTCAAAGTACGCTCCATCATGAATAATGTTGGGACAATTGTATGTACTGTGTTCGTACATACGCTTGCACTGTTCAACCTGTTTTCACGCACAAATCGTATATAAAATACATGCCTTCATCCTCAAGTACTTGCCTACCAGTCCAGCAACGATACTAGATATCTGGTTATGAACACGTTACCAGTGTGCTACAAACAATCAACTCATAGAATAAAAATGTGTAGAAAAACTCATTACTGAAATTGAATTTTTAAAGTTGCACCAAGAAGACTCGTTCAGTTCAAAAGCTATTTGGTGCTAATGACCACTGTATCTAAAAATAGCCAAATATCAACAATTAGATTCTGTTGTTAAGTTTTGTATAAAGTTATCTGGTAAACTGTTAAGCTGTCAGACTAGGCCCAACCTTCTCTGATATATTTGTACCCACCAATTGTCTACAGTAGCTTGTTAGAAATGAGTTTAGTGTGTGTAACTTCATAGTAACTGATTTAAGTTATCAAACCAGTTAGGTTTGTGATTAGACCGTTTTTTGCCTAGTTGCTATAAATATAGGTTATGCTGTACCAGTGATCTCTCTCTCCACCAATGATATGTATACTTTGCTATCTGGGACTCAACTGGTTCGTATATGTGTGTGGCACCAGCTATAGACTGGATGCTACAAATGGTGACAACGGTGGGATCTTTGTTTGTCTATGCCTTTATTTCCACAGCAGTTACCTCAGAGTCGTCTGCTTGAAGTGTTTACAAATATGGTATCCCAGGGGTAATTGGCTTAAGCATCAGCATTAGCTTGACATTCCCCCAATTTGAATACAATGCAAATAAAACACTTAACATCAACGCCCACCATAGGTTCATTGATGATGTAATTGCAGCGTCACGTTGAAAACATACTGAAGCAATTTATGATTCTCCATATACATGTTAGGTAATTAGATAAGATTACGTATGCTGCAACTCCAAACTGCTGCAAGAAAAATCTTAGATATGCAAGTCGTAAAGAAATCGCAGTATACATGTATTGGCTGAAAAGTGAGTTATTTTTACCAGGATTCATGTAACGTTCCTATGGGTAATCTTCTATCAAAAAGTGTATACATTATCTCTCTAGCATGCATAGAAGTTGCTTTGTTCCTCAATAGGTTTCCTTGTTCTACTTATTTAATAACAATATTGTCAGCATGTCGTCTTCACCATTCCTTCAACAGCTGGAGTATACAGGCCAAGAAGCAAAGACGGTTGGCGGTTGTCCTACAGCGGAATACGTACGTTACATGAGCAGTTATTCCTTTTATCACCATTTCATGACCTTTTACAGATTGTTAGGCGCCTGAAGAAAGAAGTGTTTTTGGTCCTCTTCAGGCATCACTTGGGTCATACATGTAACACAAGCTACACAGTTGTATCAGTCGTGTTTTGGGACTGTGTGGAATCTGACACTCTGAAACGCGTATATGAGTTCCTGACTGATGTATTGCCTAAGTATGGCACACCGACACAGAGGCAATGCTCAAATAAAGATAGGTGAAGAGTAGAGCAATTGGAGTGGGAAGGAAAAGTTGGGAGGATGAAATAGAAATACTTCCTGTTGCATGTACATGTAGGTCAATGAACAAGGGAGGGGGGTGGCAAAAATGCAATGAAAGATTTGGCTCATGTTTATAAAGAATGTTGGCTACTGCATTGCATCACAGTGTGCTCACCCACACACAAATGGTGAGACTGCACTTAAAGCACCACTTGATAAACACATGCCTCATCCCCCAAGCCATTGTTACATCACATGCCTCATCCCCATGCCCTCTCCTTTTCTCCCCTCAGGAAGTCTTGCGAATGTCAAGGCAAGGACGTTGATACAACTGGAGCTTCCTACTCATTTGGGTGCAGCTGGAGTGTGTATTACAATGGTTGTAAATTCGGCCGGAGTCCATTCCCTAGAAAGTTTAAACTGTCAGAACAATCAAAGGTAAGGTCTTGGCATCTACGGTAGACTCCACAAAAAGTCACATTTCATTTTCGTGCTATGTTAGTGTGACGATAGTGCTACTATGCAGTCTTAATAAAGCACGGTCTAAAACCGAAGTCCTCCGATAGGTGTTAACGAGGTCCGTGTACTGCGCAAACTCCGTTTAGACAATATAAGTGTTTATTTCACATTTTTGTGAACAGATGACTCTCCGATGACTGAAAGGTCGAAATGTGAACCTTCAACCAACTGTACCATCAGTTCATGAAATAGTAGTTGTAGTTTGAATCTCACTGAAGGGCGGCATTGCCAAAGTTTCCACCAAGGCTACCCACTGTAGTTCAGTGTGATCTGAGTACTTCCCTGGTAACTATTCCAGTGGTACTGTCACATTTCTGAATTGGAGAATATTCTTAGGCAAATCAATAACACCTCAAAACTTCTTCACAAAATCTAATCCAATAATACAGTCTACATCCAGTACACCAACAACAACAAAATCAGACACAAAGGTTGTACCAGCAATGTCTATGTGCAAGGTTGTTACAACAACACACACTAAAACTGGACTACCTTCAACACCAATCAGCTTGTGTCCATTCCAATTCAAGGTGACAGGCTACAGCAGTTTTCTCCTTCCAACTGGCACCACACTAAGACCTTACACAAACTCACTGTGGCGTCAGTGTCTATCATACATTGAACTGTCATGTTTCTAACAAAAGCTTTTATACAAGGTGATGATGCATGGATAATTGCCAAACTACAATGGACCATTGTATTTTGTTCCACGTGCACTTGGTCCCTACTGGTGAGAGGTTCTAGTTTCCATGCTGCTTCGAGCGGTTGCCCTCAGCAGCAGTGTAGTTTCTTGCAATATGTAGCATACAATCGCTTACCACAAACCTCACCACCAGTACCAGTCGTCAGCATTGGTCTCCGAGTCGCAGCCGCATCTCCAAAGGAAGATTCCAGCCTCTCAAGACGTGCTGTTAATGTGTTCAGCATTTCTGAGATCGTGTCCTGGCCGCTGCTTGTTGACAACGTAGCAGCAATACTCTCGGCCACTACTTCTTCTGCAACTGTTGCTGCGTTCACCTCTTGTCTCACTTCGGGGCGGAGATACGACCGTATCTCCAGCATTGCAGTGACTGCTTCATTAACAGTCTTTGGCTCTCTCTGTCCAACAGCAAATGCAACCTGGAGGTTATCAAGCTCACTGAGGTATTTTTTCTAGAGCAAGCAATTCTTTTGCTTTTTCATCCAGCTCTGGTAAAGCTTTTTCCGCAAAGACTCACAGTTCATCTGTAAAATTGCTCCAAGACTCATCACGCTGGCACCTCCTGGCGTGAAATTCAACAAAATACATTTTCACTTACTGTCTGGCTCAAAATGGTGTTGGAGTGCTTCCTTGGCTACTTCATAGTTCTGTTTGGTTTCAGGGGAAAATCGCTTCCACGCAGTCTGCTCTTTCCCGGTTAGCTGCACTGGCAACCACAGCTACTTCTTTTGTTATCCCATCCATTTACCAAAGCAGCTGCTTTAAAATGGTGGCTCTGTTGGCTAAGTTACCTTTTCGCCCCTTTGCACCATTTTGACACCCTGCCGACTACACCATGTGTATTGCCGTCAAGCAATTGTATAATTATCAGCAGACTGCTATAAGAGGGCAATAATAGGGTTTATATACATTTACCAGCGCATGTGTAGAGCTGCACACGCATAAACACATACGCTACACTTGCAAATTCAAAGACAGTAACATGCAGAATGCGGCAGTATGCATTACATCATTCTTCATATAGGAAAGGGGGATCCAGACCCCCTGGACCCCACCGCCTAACGCTGGCCCTGAGTTAATTGATCAACATTGGTTTCAAACCATTGTCAATCTATTAACCATGGTTTGTAACTTAATGATTGAAATATGAATTATATTTACCGCCCGGAGCCCCTCCAAATCCGCCCCTGGAACATTAACACTTCACGTGCTAGTAAACTAGGCAGCAAATCCATACGATACTAAGACTGAAAGCCATACATTGTAGCGTGTTCGTCACACTATCTTAGCACGAAAACGAAACGTGACTTTTCTCGTAACGTCTACTGTATGCAAGCTAAATCATAGCTCTCCTTTTTTCTCCTCCAACTGGGTCTTTTTTGTGTTGGTACTTCCAAATCTATCTGCACCTATCAGGAAGAGCAACTTGAGAAAATGGTGCAGGAACTGTCGGACAAAATTGGTCCTGTCTACAAGTGGCTGTGCCCAGAGGGACACAAGAACCAGGTATTACTTTATACTAAAATGTACAGATTGGATTGGTGTTCTGATGTTACCACAGGCACCCAATGCCCACAGGTCCCTCAGCACATCCTGGTGTCCAGGCTTTAATGCATGTTGCATGCAGCAGGTAGAAAAAGATGGCTTGTCCAAACTATTTTAGCGGCATTGTGATGTTAGAGGTGGGGGGAGTTAAATGCTGCCACTAAGAAAATTTTAACCTTGTAGCTAGCTGCAGCGTTGAATCCATAATTGGTGAATGTAACAACAACTCAATGACGTTCAGGAGGGGGGAGGGGGGGGGAGAGTTAATATGTTAATGACACAATCATTTTCCAAAAAAAATTTTGACAAGCCCGCATGTAGCTTGTGGCTAGGGGAAAATGCCTCATGTGTTTATATTTGTATATTGAGGGTGGCAGTGGTTAAGTGGATGCTGTGGCAGTCCTTTTCAACTGCTCACAGCCTGAGGTGATGGGACTGTTTCCTTCTGCGTGATTAAAGACAGCGGAAGGGGTGCTGGTGTGCATATTGGTGTCTACGCCAATGCGTTTCCACATTCCACCGCTAATGAGATTTCACGTAGTGATGGAATCTTACTAGAAGGTGGTTTATGTCAACTACCTACCAGCAGTTTTTTAAACTGGGTATGTGCCTTGCCATGTACAGACCCTTTGGCTCAAAAGAAAACAAACTTTCCTACTGGATCTAGATGAGCAGCTGATAACAGGCTAGCAGGATGCATCACCCTGGCTGTTAGTGTGAGACAACATAAGTGGCATTCGACCAGCACCTAAACCACTTACATATTCATGTGTAAGTTGGTTAGCGCGGCACTTCACTGAACAATGTGTACTCTTTACACTGCTCCCTCTTTTCAATGAGCAATGTACAACCCATAGATATCTGGTTTCATTTACGGTTTGGATACATCTTTGGAACCGGTACCATTCTCCTGTGCCGGTGCAGGCTCGGGAATTTCTTCATGCCTTATCGTTGGATCAAGTTTGGGTAGGTCAATTTCTGGAGGCGGGGCTGCCAAATCATCGTCATGATCCAGAAGCTGCATTCTGCTTGTGTGTTGTTCCTCCATTTGATGTGCTGCCTCCCCACCATCATCATTGCTGTCACACTGTACCATGCTATCGGCTTCTTGGTCCAGCCTGATCTTCGTTGGGCAAGGATTCCCTTTATCTTATAGGTGTTGTTGCCGTTCCGCTCTACCACCTTGAATGGCCTCATCCTGGGACAATGTAACTTCCGAGACAACTCTCGAGGTATGGCAGGAGAATGCAACCAGACAAGATCGCCTTAATTGAAGGGCGCCTTGGGAACCTTTTCATCGTATAAAGCCTTCTGTTGTTTGTGTTCAGTCACACATCTGTCTCTCACTCCTTCATAGGTCTTCTTTCAACCTCTGCTCATACTCTTGGACTGGAACTTCCTCAATTTTACTGCTACCATACATCAGATCAACTGGAAGCTTCACCGGTGGAAGCCTATGGTATACCCAACCAAGAAGCAATGACTGTAGCCAGGAAGCTCGTACGTGGATGAGATGTTTTGCCGATTTTCACCACCAGAGCAGTTGCATAGCGATCAAGGCCGGCAATTTGAATTGGCACTGGTGAAGGAGATATGCAATATTCTTGGTGTAAGGAAGACCCTCACTATGCCGTACCACCCACAGGGCAATGGGATGGTGGAACGATGTAATCGAACTCTGCTGGATATGTTATCAACAACAGTGTGAAAGCATCCTTCTAATTGGGAGCAGAATATACGCAGGGTTTGCCTGGTGTATAATTCAAGCATTCATGCATTGATTAGGTTTAGTCCTTTCTGATGTTTGGTTGACAGGCCCATCTGGTGAAGTAATCTACTGCCACTAAGACGTACTCACTTCCTTGATCTGTTTCTGGAAGAGGACCCATTATGTCCACACAAACTATTTGTAATGGATATCTAGCCTGGATTGTTTGCAGACCCGCCCTCCGCTTTGGGACAGCTGATTTCCGTATGCAACATGTGATGCACAATAATCTTGGTATATCCCAGCCAATACAAGCGCTCCATTAACTGTTCCAGCACCTTCTCTTCGCCCAGGTGGGTAGACATACCCCCTCATGAAGACTCCACAAGATGTCTGCCTGAAATTCAGTCGGCAGTACAAGCTGAAGGTCGGTTTCTTTTCCGTCAAGTCTCCTCCACAGAATACCATTTTTTATGCGAAGAGATTCCCATTGTTGTAGTAGCAGGCGACTCTCTCAACTCCAAGACTTCGTTACATCCAGAGGGGGTTGGTGCCCATTTTGTACTGCAAGGTACACTGGTTGGATCTGGTCATCATCAAGCTGATGATGCCCCATGTTTTTGTGACACAGGTAGGGGAACAGGAACCCCTACAGTTTGATCATCATCCGAAGGCACCTCGTCCTTATTATGGCTGCTCCTCGCTCACTGTGTACAATGGATGCCTGACAATGTGTCCGCATTGCTGTGCTAAGCACCCCGGCGATGAACTATTGTGAAGTTGTATGTACTCTTCTAGTTTCTGCAGCCAGCGGGCCGGCTGCCCTTCGGGCTCATTTAATTTACTCCTTGGTAACCACCCTGCAGAGAATGCTCAGCTCTTGGCTTATTGCCATCTAGCTCAAACCCTTTGATGGATTGGCGAGAAATAGGGGTAGAAGGCAAGGGCACCCACTAGGCCTGAGTCCAACCCTCCCAATACCCTGGCCGGAGGGTGTGGCTGGCAGTGACGCTGTTCACCCAGCCACTGTGGACCCCAGTGACTGAACTGAGACGCTGGTCCCAGTCGGCCGGGTTTGGGATGACCAGCAACAGAGACCAGGGGTGATGCTGACCACCCACTGGGTACTCTGTGTACCAAGGCCAGGACGCTGGTCCAGGCTTGGGTTGCCGGGAATTGACTAGCCCACAGGGCCCCGCCCAAAGTTAAAACCCCAAACTTGCCACCCACTGTACATAGGACATAGGTACGTAAGAGCCGGATTGCGGGTGTGGGTAGCAAATGTATACAAAAATTGCATGACACTGCTCAAGTGAACAACAGTCTAGTCCAGTCCAATGAGCTGCTGTCAGTCCTGACACTTGGCCATCACCGCTGCTACTGCGGCATGCTGAGGGTCACATCTTATATAGGTCTTGAAGGCCCTACTTTGCCAGCGGCCCAACTGCTTGATCACGCCAGAAGAGATCCCCACTTTAGCTGCTGTAGTTGCTGCCCCAATGCGAAAACTATGGGTGTTGAATTGGTCAGGGTCCAAGCCCAACTTACCAAAGTAGACCCGTAGCTGCGATTGGAACCTCCTGGCAGTCAAGGGTGACCCATCTTCCCAGATAAAGAGAGGGCTTGAGCTCGGGGCCGGGCAGCACTCCAGATAACGTTTCATGCTGCTCACTGGGCAAGAGCTGTCTCTGCTGCATCCCACCGACACTACGGTCTCCCGTCCCCACTGGTCAGACTTGGAGCGCCTCAAGAGGACCTTCAGCTGATGCCCCACGAACCAGACATTGCACCTCCGGAGGGGCGCTTGATGGAGTGGTGTAGCCGTGAACTCCCCTACCCGGAGAAAACCGTAGAAGGCCAGGGACATCGCCGTCTGTAGCAAGCGACTATCTCACCCACTCATGGAGGTGTCTGTATCCACTGCCCCCTGTAGCTGAGTGAGGATCTGAGGGGAAATCGGCAACCTACAGCGCTTGGGTGGACGCTCCGCCTAAGAGCGCCGAATACCTGTTAGAAACTGGGCTGCAGAGGCCTTGAGTATGATGCAAGAATGTGACTGCTGCCAGGTACACCCGAATGGTGGCGAGGCTGACTGCAAAGGCTACCACCTGCTGCTTGCTCGCCGGAACAGGGGCCAAACGGTGGTGGTAGCAGAGGGCCACAAACTGTTGAATCCGATATGTAGAGGCTGTCGAAGGAGCTATCGACTCCCAAACCAGGGCAGAGATCCGTGACTCTACAGCAGGGTAAGGTGGGATGGAATGGCTGAGGGCTGGGGGTTAGCCTGAAAGAACCAAGTCATCAAATTACGTGACAGCGCATCGGCCACTGCATTGCGCTTCCCCAGGACATGCACCAGCCTGATTGTGAAATTGTTGCAGGCAGCCACCCAGAACAATTCCCAGAGTAGCCCCATGAGGGAGGGATCCCATGAGTAATGGCCAAACCACGCCTGCACCACTGCCACAATGGAATGTGACATGTCTCCTGCAGAGCCTCTGACTCCAAGCACTAGCAGCAACCAGTATCGCAAAGAGCTCTTGCCACTGAATAGAGCGGTGTGGGAGTGTCTGGTGAGGAGGCCAGGTCCCCCTGAGCCAGGCCCTGTCGAAGTAGGCCCCAAACCCATGCAAACCAGAGGCATCTGTGTACAGGTTCAAGGAGGCTGGACCAGACCACTGTGGATCCAGGAACTTGGCACGGCCATTCCACTGTGGAAGGAAACAGGCCCACCACTCCAAGTCAGCTCTGGCCTCAGCACCGATGCGGGGATGGTGATGGAGCCTGTTCACTGTTGTGGATAGGTCAATCAGCCGTCTTAGGAACAGGCGGCCTGCCGGGACCACTTTGGTGGCAAAAGACAGCTTGCCAATCAAGGAGAGGAGCTCACGTTTGGTAGCCATACGACGCCCCAACCATTAGCAGATGGTAACGAGGATGTCAGACACCTTGTCCAAGGGGAGCGAGAGGACCTGAGCTACTGAATCCAATTGGATGCCAAGGAAGGTGATGGTCATGGAGGGCCCTCCCAATTTGTCCAGTGCTACCGGAATGCCCAGCCTGTTGCGGACTGCCAAGGTCCGCTGGATTGAAGCCGCACACTGATCCGACCCTGGAGCCCTGACGATCAAAAAGTCATCCAGGTAGTGGATTGCCGTCACTTGGTAGTTTAGGCACAGGATCCAATTGAGGGCCTCTGCGAATTGGCTAAACAGGAATGAGACTGATCTCAATCCGAAGGGAAGGCAAGCGTCCACATAGTATTTCCCTTGCCACGGCATGCCAAGGAGATCCCAATCAGCAGGAGACACAGGGACCATTCTGAAGGCTGCTCGGAGGTCTACCTTCGCCATGATTGCCCCGACACCGAAGCTCGTCACCAAAGAGATAGCCTCATCCACTGTGTCAGAAACTGGTCCTTGTCAATGCCATCATTCACACTGCTACCCAGGGGGGCAGACAAGTGCAGAATCATCCTCCATTTCCCTCCTTTCTTGGGGATAGCACCCAAGCCTGAGGAACGGAATGTGTCCATTGGAATGTGCTCAAACGGACCCAGCACCCTGCCATCCGATGAATTACACTGGATATGTACTGATGAACCTTCAAGTGGGAAAATGGTCTTCTTATCACAGTCAATCACACATGTGCATCTCAACAAAATCCAGCCCCAGGATTGCCTTCTGTACGGTGAGGTCATTTGTTACCAGTAGTGTCACTTCAGATAGTGTGTTTCTGCCATCCAGGAACACCTGGACTTTTCCGAATCCACGTACAGACAATGGAGAACCATTGACACCAACCAGTCGCTTGCTTTTCCAGGGTTGGAGCTCGGGTAAACGTACATTCGCTGCTCTCGAAATCCTGACCCATATGTTTTCACAAATTAGCGACACTGCGGCTCCGGTATCTAGTACAAAAGTAATAGGGACAGTTTGAATCACTCCAGTAACACAATATAACTTCCACCACACGATGTAGATAGGGTATGCACAATCACATTATTTTGTTTGGCCTTTAGATGTTGTCCCTCAAGTGGCTGGCCATTTCCACTGAGGGGTTGAAGTTTTCCTGTAGCTGTTCTGCACCACAACGTGGCATAAGCATGTGATGTGTCCTTTTCTTCCGCAGTTCCAACTTGTGATAAATGCCTGCTTTTGTCCCTGTTGCACATTCGTGCTCTGCCCTGGCTTCTCTCACGCTCCACCAGTGGCTCTAAACAGTGCAGTCTATCGGTCGCTATCTTCAGCATTGGTCAGTGAGCCATCTTCGTCCTTAAAGTTGCCACCTGCATGTGGTGTGACCCCAGTGACGATTGTAGCATTGCTATCTGCCATGGGAACCATATTGCTAACTCGAAAAACCTCACCACGACTCCAACTCAATTGTCGTAATTACAGCCTCCTCAACCATCTTTGGGCGTTTTTGCTTCACCCCAAATGCTACTTGAGGATTTGCTATTTGTGTCAGAAAGTGATTCAGTGCGAAACGTTCCAGTGTTTTTTCTTCAAGGTACCACAGAAATAAGATCTGATTATAATGTATTTATACTTACATCTGTGCACATCCAGGCATTTGTATCCATGGTGTAATACATGACCAGGCTGTTAGGGTTAAATGTTCTGCCATAGCAACGTGGTTTCTTATACTCTTGTGTATTACTACTGGCTTCAGTCGTTCTCATGCAGTTACAATTGCAGCCAAAGCTTACTTGGCACCCCGCACATCTGCGGTGCAATAAGGTATCATTAAAGTATGCACCATTTCCCTTCCAAATTATGTACATGAGAAGTCATATGTACCATCATGTACAAATGGGCTATGTATGTGCATACTGCTTGTCTCTAAATTACCCTGTCTCATCGATATTGAAGACGTCCTCTGGTCGATACTTCTCAATGATACCAGGCAACTCCCTCTAGGCTCTAGCCACACCTTGCTGGTCAGCACCACCAGCCTCTCCATATAACTCCATAACTGCTGCCGTCCTAGAAAGCCAACCATTGCTTAAAATAAGCTATCTATCCACAGTGAGATAATCATTGCTGGAAGCTGTTGGTGATAGCTGTCTGCTGCTAACAAGTTAAGTCTCCCACGTTTAGGGGATTTTTATACTGGTTAAATTATAAGTGGTAATGTGCAAAACTCGAAGGAAGTGCTGCTCGCTTTTATATATACCGCTGTCAATTGTACGTTGGGACAACAGTTACAACATGCATGTAGTTCTAAGTTACACAATGACAGTACCACACCCAGAAAAAACCTGCACTTGGCGCAAGCGAAACTTTTAATAATACTATGTAGGAAAAATTAAAAAAACGTTTGCATTGTCTGAAAAAATCCTCAATTACCTTAGAGAACTCCACATATTACCATGTGCTACTTTTTTTACAATGTACATCCTATTCAGGCTTATAATCATCATCTTCACATTTTCACAAATAGTTTATCACACTAGCCTGATATTGAACCTCTCAGCACACGGTGACCCCCGCCAAAGGGTATTTCGTTTTCCCGCTGTTGCTTGATTACTAATAATGCACCATCAATATTATTGGTTCATGTAATGAGAATGATACAATGTTACAATCAACAGCCTCCACTTCACCAGATCAGCCTCCTTATTTTACCACTGAGCCTAGTGACACCGTACTGTACCATGTTGAACTGCTTGGCACAAGGTGACCCCTCCTCCACCATCACGTGGTACAGAGGGGACTCTCCAACCTTGGTTCCTGATGGCTATGCGCTCAATGGCTCACTGCTTATACCCATTGTGGTAGAGGAGGTCCTACCACTGTAGGGCTACCAGTGATCAATTTGGGACCATCAGAAGCCATGTAAGTACTGTGCATGTGAGTTTACCATACACAATAAGAGACAGCTGATGATGTGGTCCTTCTGTTGGCAGTCTTACAGTGCCGTTAACCCACAAGTTCACACTTGCGCGCGTGTGTATGCGAGTCGAGCGCGAGTCAATTAGCGAGTGCAATTAGCACTCGATACGCGCGCTGTTCCGAGCATCACTCAAATACCTATTTACGGCATACCTACAGATGATGACGTTAGTTTCAAGCTATTAATAGTATACATTTTTGTTCCAGCTGTTTTGCTTTGAGTTAAGGCGCGCGAGTCATTATTGCACTCGATAGAGTCACGCGCGAGTCGAGCGCGTGTCGAGTGCGTCGAGTCGAGCGCGCGCGAGTGTGAACTTGTGGGTGGACGGCACTGTAGGTGGGTTACCTGAGGTTAAAGTAGCTGATTGTTTAGTGATACCTTACATGTTTTTGAGGTGAACATGTATGTCTTCTGTTCAATCTAGCTTTCCAAAGACAATTGGTCACTCTACAATGGAACACTGTGCAGTCACAGGTCAACCCCAATGATGGCAAGGTACCGTCCACACCGGAGGTAGAGGTATTTGGTCCCATCATTGGGTACAGTCTGATTGAGGTCATTTACTCAGATTATTGAAGGTGGAGGGTTGGACCATGACACATTACAGTAAAGGGCAACATTCATCTGTATGAATATGACATGAATTATATGTCCCACAAAATCAAACCCAAAACAAGCTGAATAATTTAATGACTTGCTTGACAATTGCCAAATACAGTACTACGCAATGTACTGCAATATGGGCACTGAATAAAATATTACCGACCATCATCAGCAGCACTGGATTAAAAATACCTGGTCCGGTGCACAGGATATCAGTGGCACAGTGGTAAGCTGTGGGCTATTGTGCTCGAGCCACACATGTGTACCACGCCACACATATGTGTACCACGCCACACAATTCTAGGTAAGATAGAGAATATGCAGGTATTATTTTTAAGTGTATTGCTTCCTCTGACCAGCAAGGGCCAACCTGGTGGTGACATCAAGTCCTGGGGACAGTTTGGACAACTCTGTTGGCACCAATGTCTCCTTCACCTGCGATAGGCTGCACATTGATGACCCTGAAGTGGACAGACTGCTATAACTCTTTGACAGTCAAGACGGATAACGTAGTTAATTGATTATTTGCCAGTAATGTTTTTAATTATGGCTACCCGTACGGCCGTTGCTTAGTAGTCGCTGTTCTCGAAGAATCTCGCGGTTAGCCTCCTTAAAAAGATACTATCTATGATAGAAGAGTGTTTTATGATGTTTGTTATGATATATGGTGTACTAGCTTGAAAACAATCGGCAGCTAACAAGACCCGATTTAGGTCGAGCGAAGCGGGCAGGAATTCGAAGCCGTATATTGCGCATACTACGAAGCAGTCGATAAAAACACCATAGTTCTATCCCTTGTTGTTACATCTAACGTCCTGACGTTTTAAAAAGCTTCGCTCGCCCATGTTTTAGTAGAAAAGGCGGGTGCTAATTCGAAGCTGCTGGTGACGATAGAGCCGCCATTACGTGTACACCTGCAGCTGTTTGTTCCCGCTTTCCTTTCAATTAAAAACCAACGCTCCGGTCATAGCTCTATGCCACTAGGGCTTATTAGTACATGGAGCATGTAACCGTGCGACACAGACTGGTTTTCTATATGTGTGCATATATATATGCACTTGGCGGTTAACGCGAATTAATTTTTAGTATATATATATATGCACTTGGCGGTCAAAGAGTTAAAGTGCTGGAGAAGTAGTCTTGGTGGCTGCACTGTTTGACTGTGGAGTGTGGAATTTTTAGGATGGCTGAATTCTTACAAATGATGTAATATAATGATGTCATTGTGTTGTGACTCCATTACATGCCCACCCCTTCAATTCCCTGTAGGATCTTGCATATACGGGATGTGTATAAATGAAGTATGATATCAAGCAGATGTACAAAATCTGACTATACTGCTGCACCTCATTACTTGATGAATGGATTGACTTGTAATTCAATTTGCTCTTTTTGATTATTTTGATCTAATATCAAATGCTGCAAAATACAGTTCAAAACATTATATAACATTCTGTTATAAATCTATTTGTATACACATGAATGTAGACAGATATATTGTGGGTGTGGCTGCTTCAATTATACACCCCCTGCATAGATTGAAAAGGTGGGCATGTAATGGAATCACAACACAATGACATCATAATCATTACTTCATCTGTAAGAATTCAGCCACCCTAACATATCCACTGTCCAGCCGTTTTGTGAATACATACAACCATACACATTTCTCAGGTCTAAACAAAAACACATGACATCACATATTTTTGTGGTATTGCACATAGTTTGGAGTACTGAGTAGGATATCAAAAGCACATTTCATGCACAGCTCAAACTGGAAGACAACTCCTGCACACACGCAACATACACCTCTGTGCACAAACAAGACACTTCTCCTGTGCACAAAGTCTACAACACACTAGTGTGTATGGCACAGTCACTCCTTCCCCCGAGCAGCCACTTGCTCCATCTCCTTGGCAGCAATACCCTAGATATTAAGCATGGATGTGTGGCCTATATGACAATGACATGAGAAGGGAACTTGGTTACTTCAATCAATAGAAAACCCAGGCACAGTATCACAACAACAAAATTGATATTACATTAAGTGTGTTTGGTAACTTGAGAAAAAAGCAGATTACAAAGCGCCTGCTTTGTAAATTTAAAATGCCACACATCTATGTGGCGAGTTCTCAAAAGAGCATGGGGAGGAGAGAATGGGATGGGATGGGGAGGAGAGAATGGGGAGTGGGCATGGTAGGAGAGAAATAGCATTGGAAGGAGGGGTGCAGGAGTGCAGAAGAGGGAGAGGTCTGGGGAGGAGAGGAAGCTGACCTCATACTTCATCAGCTCCTCTACCTCGCTTAGCAGGTCGTGCATCGAGGGGAAACCCCTCAATAAAGGCAGTCACCCTGGACAACATCCTATCCTCTTCCCCAGCCAGCTCCTTCATGGCGTCCATCTTCCCCTTCACCCACTTCTCCTGCCCGGTCTTCAACCCCTCCAGCCTCTCCATGATGGTACAGTATAATGGATGGGGCCAGTAAAATGGAATAGGGCCAGTAAGATGGAATAGGGCCAGTAAGATGGAATAGGGCCAGTAAGATGGAATAGAGAGTGAATGGTTAAGTGGAGCTGTCATGTGATCTGTTCAAGGGTAGGTGGAGCTGTCATGTGATCACGACCTGGGTGTGGAGGTGATGATGTGGGTGCATGTGTTAGTCAAGTGAACTAGGTGTGTTATGGTCGGGTGCATTGGTGTAAGGTTTGACCAGCTCTTCCTTCTCTCAGCTCAAGCTCTCAGATGACCTCTTCTCAACACTTGAACAAGAGGTTGTGGATTTGGATAGCATCACGGAGCGATATGGCTCCCTCCTGGGGGACTGTCCCCTACCCTGTGGTGTTCCTCCTGTCGAGGGCCTCACGGCAACCAACTTTGCTGTCTCATCAGCCCTCGAGAGGATCCGTCGTCTGATTGGTCACTGGGCCCAGTACAAGGAGGGAAAGGAGCAGGTGGCGGCCAGGAGTGAAGGTGACCTAGCTCCCCACATGTCCCCACATGACCTGCTTACAGAGGCTAAGGTTGGTACCTGATGGAGGAGAGAGACACGCATTCGTGTGATTGTTAAGAGAACGTCCTCCATGTACACACATGTGGAGGATGTGAGTACAGTATCACCCATCCCACCCACACTATAATATCTAACGAGCGTCGTTCACTTGACCATCACTAGCTACTGCATGAATTTTAAACCAATTGAACGCAAGTTTCAAATTAACAAGAGAATCACACCGACCGAGTTGCACACACACGAGTACATGTACACGTATAACGAGTACAACCTTGTATGGGTGTACTACTACATAAGGGCCATCCTTTTATACATTAGGGGTGGAACCATATAACGCCGTAGTGAACTTTCACCCTCACATCACTGCTCACTTGTAAAACTGTACATCTACATGTATCACCCTCACACATCACTGCCTATCACCCTCACACATCACTGCCTATCACCCTCACATACTGCTTATCACCCTCACATCACTGCTTATCACCCCCACATATCACTGCTTATCACCCTCACATCACTGCTTATCACCCTCACATCACTGCTTATCACCCTCACACATTACTGCCTATCACCCTCACATCACTGCTTATCACCCCCACACATCACTGCTTATCACCCCCACACATCACTGCTTATCACCCTCACATCACTGCTTATCACCCTCACACATCACTGCCTATCACCCTCACATCACTGCTTATCACCCCCACACATCACTGCTTATCACCCCCACACATTACTGCTTATCACCCTCACTGCTTATCACCCCCACACATCACTGCTTATCACCCCTGACTTGTGTGTGTATTATTTTATATTGCCCTAGCGAGCGTACTTTAGGCTATCTTCGTTCTATGTCGGAAAGAATTTTTACTTTTTAATCTACTTTCTCTTTTTCACTCTAGCTCTAGAGGTTGCTGTGCTTTTCCCACTAGTGCCACTGGTATATTCTGTCCCTGGTTTTGGAACATTCAGCTTGTGATACCTAAGGTAAGGCTCCCATGAGGCTTTATTTAGAACCACCATAAAATAGGTGATGATAGGGTGTGGGGGTGTTTGGGGGGTGGTCAAGTGATGTGTGCAATATTTAAAAGCTACTATGTTAGTGACTACTGCCTGTCTGGTTACTCTGTTCCTGTTTGAAGAATTGGTCGTGGATTGAGAGCTTGGTGAGGCTAGCTCGGATGAGGCTTTATTGCTATTTGCTATTATTGCATCATGGTTAGGATGTTGGGGTGTGGGTTTGTGTATGTCTGGGGACGGGAAGCTTGTTTTGTGGGTACATGCATGTGTGCCACGCCAGCTAGCTAGGCTATATAACAGTGGAGTGTGTGCGTGTTTTTATAAAGCCTGTACTAACTGACAGCTGCTTCCTCTGTTCTGCCTGGTTACTCTGTTCAGTGACCATTGTAGCAGAGCACTCATGGTCTTTTTTAAATGTGTGTGGGGTTGCTATTTAAATTGCATGGGTGTGCCTCATTTTCACTAGCGCCCAAAGGGGGCGTGGGCGTGGGGGGGTTGTTTGTATTGTCATAGGACATTTAAATTTTGTTGAGTACCTTTTTTGAATTGCGGTAAGGATTTGGGACAGCTTGATTCGTGTGGGCAAATTGCGTCCTGCTCAGTGTATGATGACTATTTGTTCAGTTCAGCGGTTCCTGTGTCTCTGTTTGGTGATTCGTTCAGTTTGGAGGTTGCTGGTTCATTTGTTCCTGTTTGGTGACTACTGGTCTGTTAAGTCTGGAGGTTGCTAGATCCTGTGTTCCTGTTTGGAGACTTAGTTTTGGATTGATCGCTTATTATTGAACATTTATAACTACATTTTCAAAGGTGAGGCTTTTTATTTTATTTTTTTAGAACCACATAAAATAGGTGATGGTGTTTGGAGGGACAGGTTGTAAGCTGGGTAGTTAAAATAAGATTTGAATTTCAGCTATTTATAGCAGGGACTGGCATGATGAGGGTATAGTCCCATGGTAAGGGGGCTGGCATGATGGTTCTCAACATGTTATTAAATAACAGTTATCATCTTTCTTGATCTTGTTTCTTCTTTGAAAACTTGCTTGGAATTGGATTGGAACCAGGGTATGTCTGGTCAAGTGACCACCATAGTCTTGTTCCCAGACCCAAATAGACATAAGGCTGATCGTATAATGCCACATGAACGTCAGGTGACCACACCTTATTGCACACAAACATGCATGAATTTCCTTTAATAACAAATCTCCATTAGCACCCATGACAATATGACAAATAGGTGTAAATTACTACATATATCGTTTTATATAGGACATTGTTGTCCATTACTGTATATAGCTTCATGATTTGCATATCTATATCTGGTTCAGGAACTATTTTGCCTCCTGGAACCAACCCCCCCTGTTTCCAGGGGAATTAATTTTTAATCTTACTTAGTTATTTTTAAGTATAATACAACTATTATCAGAATCATGGTAAGGAGGATTTGGGACAGCTTGATTCGTGCCAATTTCTTTGGTCAAATTGCGTCCTGCTCAGTTGTAGGTGGTTGAAAATGATGGATGAAGACCAGGAAGATGTCCAGGAAGTGGTGGATGATGAAGACCAGGAAGATGTCCAGGTAATGCTTCATCCATCCATGTCCATGTGTGTGTCAGACTACATATAGGAGGTTGGGTTGGGCTTGGGGAGGGCAGCTAACTATGTTGAGAGCATAAGCTGTACCGTTGCATGGATGACATTTATGCTTGGTATGGGTCCCGTTATCTAAGGGAGGGGCCTGACTACATGAAGGCAACATACTATGTTTGGGGCCTGTGGAAATGCATAGATAGATGTCATTTTTATGCTTGACATGGGTCCTGACATCTTAACTAGTAGTAAGCTTAGGCCTTACCTGTAACACAAGTGGTCATGCCCATAATCATCAAATACCCACAAGGTTAGATAGTGCTTTGTGTATATACATCTGTGCTAACATATTGGTCTGTATATGTACATGTGTGTGTAGATGTGTACTCATAAAAAATAAAATGGTAAGGGACTGGACATTGTTTCTTTTAAGAAACAGGTGGCTGGGGTAAATTTATTATTACGTGTGTACACACTTGTCTCTTTGTATTTGTTATTTGTATTTCTTAGCAGGATATAGTGGATGATGATGATGCTATAGTAAAGGCTGCTGAAGCAGATGCTAGAAGTGATTTAGCAGCTGCTGATAAGAGAGTAGCAGCTGCTAATAAGAGTTTAACAGCTGCTAGAAGTGATTTAGCAGTTGCTAGAAGTGATTTAGCAGTTGCTCAAGCTCAAGAGGAAAGGGACGAAGGCTATATAAAGGAATGCAAACAGGAAATAAAGCAATGCAGAGCGTATGTAAACAAATGCCAACAACATGTAACCACTACTCAGAAGTTGCTAGAAGAAGTATGTCCATGTAAGTTCATAGGTTGCAGTTTTATGGAAGAACATAACTCACTACAGCAAAATAATAATTCGTAACTGTCTTCTCCTGTTCTGGTACATAATGAGTCTTGTGTTTAGATTGTGATTATTTACTTGCAACCTTTAATTTCCAGCTTCCAGGAAGAGGAAGACGAAGAGAGATGTAGAATGAGTAGATGAAGCTTATAAAGGTATGTTGAATTTTGGACTCAAGTGACTTGCATATTATTGTTGGTATTGGTGGCCAATTAAATGGGGCTTATGAAATAAAAATCACAATTGTCATGGCAACCACTTAACCATTTGGGGGCAAGTGTGGAGATTATAAAAGGGGAGGAAGTTTGTTTGTATGTGTAATATAAGTGCATACATGTGTATCAATGAATTTCACTATCAAACCTAGCAAGACAAGATCGTTGGAGTAAACTGAATGAAGTGCTGAATAAAAGAAAAAAGTGCCTGACTGCAGAAACTTGTGGCTACTCATATGTTATGTTAGCTGGAATGATGTGCATCCTATTTTTGGCCATTTTCATCAATTAGAATTCAACAAGCAAGATCTTCCAGAGAGCATTCAAGTTGATGTGTTGATGAAAGTTATTGAAAATTACAATAATCTCACCAAGGACAGAGATAAGTCTCCGACAGAGCTGCAAGTATTTGTGTTTATTAATGCAGTTATTTGTCACATTTGCAGTGGTTTTCAGAATCTTCAATTCAACTATGAGCATGACGTCAACGGGTCATACGTTCTTGCTTCAGGTTGTTTCGAACTTGTAATGATAAACAAGAAGACCCGTAAAATGATGTGTCTTGCTGAAGCTAAGAAATTTGATTTGGATCAGGGTACAGCACAATGCCTTATTGGCTGTGAAGCTATTAGTGACCATGAAGGAAGCAACGTGGTGTATGGTATAGTCTCCAGCTATTTTAAGTGGATTTTTTATGCATCCAGAAATGATGGAATTTATCGATATGAGACTACTTCAATCGGCTGTGACGGCTTCTATCCAAATAGTCGTGCTCAATTTGAACTCCTGCTGAAGGATATTTACTCATTCATATCTATGGTGTTAGCGTAATGGCTGTATACATTAACATATAACTTTTTTCTGGTCAATATATAATTTTACCAATAACAAGAGAATTAAATACTCCAGCTGCTGAGTTCATCAACCCCACAACTCACCAACTGACCACATGGCATGGGCCCTCTGTGCTGCAGAGGGCATTAACCCTCGTACACCCACACTACACTCCCCTCGTACACGGCAATGAAGAAATGATTTAGTAACAGCACAATAAAAAGTGTGCTTGCATGCATGTGTTTGTTCATACATGTACTCTAAAGTCTGGAGAGAGAGAGGGAGTGAGTGAGTAAGGCGTGTGCCTATGCTTGTGTCCCATACATAGACGGCTCCATCATAAATCACTGGACACCAGCCTAGCCATGTATGGATTGTAACATAGAGAGCTGGAATGAAACCGGTGGATGCACATGATGAGGGGAAACCAAATTTAATGATTCAACAGAGGTCTGTGTCTTCTCCTAGACCACAATAAGTATCAAATGGCCACCTACTAGTGGTGGCTAGGAGCTAGGATTACACACCTCACCATGCTCATGCACAGGGCCTCCCCTCCCCTCCCCTCCCCTCCCCTCCCCTCCCCTCCCCTCCCCTCCCCTCCCCTCCCCTCCCCTCCCCTCCCCTCCCCTCCCCTCCCCTCCCCTCCCCTCCCCTCCCCTCCCCTCCCCTCCCCTCCCCTCCCCTCCCCTCCCCTCCCCTCCCCTCCCCTCCCCTCCCCTCCCCTCCCCTCCCCTCCCCTCCCCTCCCCTCCCCTCCCCTCCCCTCCCCTCCCCTCCCCTCCCCTCCCCTCCCCTCCCCTCCCCTCCCCTCCCCTCCCCTCCCCTCCCCTCCCCTCCCCTCCCCTCCCCTCCCCTCCCCTCCTGTGTGTGTGTGTATGTGTGTGTGTGTGTGTGTATGTGTGTGTGTGTGTATGTGTGTGTGTGTTGCCTTTGATCACATGGTTGCATTATGCTTGGCCTAGGCAAGAAACGAAAACACATGCAGGATATCTCTCAGAATATCTGTGAGGCATGGGGGAAGCCCCTTTCTGAATTGCCGTCTGTGACTGAATTGTATCATGTGCTCATGGTGGCTCCTTTGTTGAAGGCGATTCCTGTTAGTGAAACGGAGTTTTCTACAGCTGTTGAGGAGAAGCCTGTTGCACCAGATGTATTTGTCATTCAAGAGGAGGAGACTGCTCGTTTGTTTTCTCCTGTCATTGTAGGAGTGAGGTGGTTGAACCATTTCGGCGAGTCCGAGAATTCCTGGCATTGTCTTTTGGACACTTTGATCACGAATACCTTGGGAATCCTTGCACAGAGTAACAATTTTGCTCTGACTCTAGACCGTGATCGTAGTGATCCATCAGGAATGAGTGGTTTGAGTGTTCATCCTGATTTCTTATGCTGGCTGCCAAATGGAATGCTTGCACTTAAAGGAGAAGAGAAAGCATTATTTTCAGATTTCAGTGTTGCTTGCACTGAACTGATGGCTGATTGGAATGTGGTGTTGTTTGGGGCACTTCCTTTTCAGCTCTGCTATGCCTTTGCTGGAGGAAAGATTCGATTTTTTGCTTTCGACATGGCAAAAAATGATGGAAACTTAATTCCTGTTTCAGATCTCATTGATTTGAATGCTGGTCAGAAAGAGCGCAGCTTGTTGGTGCGAGTAGTGGTGACCTCCTCCGCCCACACACCTCCTTCTCCTCCCACACACCACCTCCTCCCACACAACTCCTCCCACACACACCTCCTTCTCCCACACATCTCCTCCCACATACCTCCTCCCACACACCTCCTCCTCCCACACACCTTCTCCTCCCACACACCTTCTCCTCCCACACACCACCTCCTCCCACACAACTCCTTCTCCCACACACACCTCCTTCTCCCACACATCTCCTCCCACATACCTCCTCCTCCCACACACCTCCTCCTCCCACACACCTTCTCCTCCCACACACCTCCTTCTCCCACACACCTCTTTCTCCTCCCACACACCTCTTTCTCCTCCCACACACCACCTTCTCCTCCCACACACCTCCTCCTCCCACACACCTTCTCCCACACACCACCTCCTCCCACTCACCTCCTTCACCCACACACCTTCTCCTCCCACACACCTTTTCCTCCCACACACTTTCTCCTCCCACACACCACCTCCTCCCACTCACCTCTTTCACCCACACACCTCCTCCTTCCACACACCTTCTCCTCCCACACACCACCTCCTCCTCCCACACACCTTCTCCCACAAACCTCCTTCTCCTCCCACACACCTCCTTCTCCCACACACCTCCTCCTCCCACACACCACCTTCTCCGCCCACACACATCTCACCTTACAAGTTCGTTCAAAATACGTCCCGTGACCGTTGTCGTAACGTCTATGTCACAGTGACGTGATTAAAAACTGCACCTTCACAGCCATCCTTGGTGACCTGCCCACTCCTACTACCTCGTGCTTACAGAAAAAGAAGTACTGTCCCTTGGGCTTTTTTGTAAGACAAGTGTGTGATACACCACTGTTGAGTTGGTGTACTTTCTGGGACACTGTCAAGGCATTGGGTGACTGCAGAATAGAGCAAATATGTTTCTACTGCATGCCTTGTTGAGCCATGTACAGGAAGGGTAGGAGTGGTAAAAACAATGTTTTTCTGAGTCTATAATCTGTGGGACCTTGTGTATTTTTATAATTTGTGAATTATGTGAATTTTGGTTACGACAATGGTCACGTGATGTATTTTGGAAGGAGACCTTGGAAGGCCTGCTCAGCTGGCTGGGAGAGAGCAAAGTTTATTTAATTTTTAATTTATTAAGTGGCATGCACACTGACTACTTTTCTTATGTGTGTGGTGTCACTATTTTATAAAGATGTGTCAATTATAGATCATGTTAAAACCCTCACTTGTGAACCCAACATTGAACTAATCAAACGGGTTTAATATTCAAACACAGACAGTAATGAATCACATATACATGTACAACATACATAAACATAGGGCAGTAATGTATACAGCCATTAGTCATTATTGTTATTTGTTATCGATCACCATACACACGAATGAGTGTGAAAGCCAAGGATAGTGAGTCAGTCTACCCACAGGTGAGCATTGGAACTCAAGTTTGCCCTCTACACACATGCAGCTATACATGCCTGACTCTAATGAGTGTGTCAATGCACACTCACACATAAAGTGCAAAGCAGGAATTCTCAACATCTAGAGGTGAAATTTCATGCCAGGTCATGCTGATGCCCTCACATCACCCACACCCAGGGAAGCAATGACACATTTTTCAAACCACCCCTTCCCTTGCAACAGGCCTGTCAACTGGGCATGCACGTTTGTGGCGAGTTCGGTCTGCTTTCGGGGGCCACTTGTGCACGCACAGGTACACCTCCACTGGTCCCAAGAATTAAACCCACACACCAGTGCTGATGTACACACATCATTCACACCCTGGGAAGCACTCACACATTTTTCAAACCACCCTGCAACAGGCCTGTCAACTGGGCACACATTTTTATAACCACCCGTTCCCTTGCAACAGGCCTGTCTTGTATTGTGCACGCACAGGGACACCTCCACTGGTCCCTACTCCCTTCACCTCAACGCAGCCTTGACCTTAAATACACATGTGTACATGTACACATAACACCACCTCACTCCACACCACACCACCCTCACTCCACACCACCCTCCATCATGTACTGGGAGTCATCCAGAGATGGGTTCACCGACCTGTCCAAAACCGCACCCACTGCGGGGGACACGTCTGTGTCCTCAAACAGGCTGTCGTCTGACGGCTGGCTGAGGGCCGAGGGGGGCTCGTACAAAGAACCCCCCTGGGGGGGGGGGGGGGGGGGGGGGGGGGTTGTCTCTAAGTCCTCCAGGTCGCTGAAGGACCTGACCTTCTTGTACTGTAACTGGTCATTGAGGTAGCTATAAGTCAGAGTACGGCAACAGTAATGTACATGTAAACAGACAGCTGGGTGCTAAAAAAAACTAACAAGTCACAAAATTAATTTAGATATTGTTATGTAAATACATGTACATGTACATGTACGTACATAACAATTTTTATTTTTACATGTATTAACTAAATAGTTCACCATCTCTTCACCGGGCTGAACCTCAACATCACAACTGTAGCCTAGTACTCATTATTGGGCAACATGTTCGCACTCTATCTCCCAGTGTGCGTACAAGCGTCACACAGGTGGTCGTTTGCTGCTGGCCATCAGACATGCCATGCAGCAAATGCTGTCAGGGACAGCTACATGTAGTCTCGGGGCCTTATGGACACACCTACACGTGTATCTTTGATTATTTGATTTTGACATCAATTTCTGGGTCAAATTATTGGAGATGCCCTTACTTTGACGCTCATGCTTTAACCGCACCGTGTGCGCCGATTTTGTCTTAGCAAAACTAGCAAATTAGCGTTCTTTTTTTGCGCACAATTAAAATTCCATACGTATAGGTCACGTGACGGGCGAATGGATATGGAAGGTAAGCGTGGTTCATGTATACGTACATATCGTGAATTATAGCGCACACGGGCCGCTATCAAGCGGTGCGACTCAAGTGAATATTTGTAGAAGTCCCGAAGTTGCCTCGTGTACGCTATAATTCACGACAGCAGACTCGCAACCATGTATACTTCAGTAATAGTATTGAACGGGAATATTTATTTCGCGGCATTAGATACAGCTTCAATAAAAATAAAATCAGTCAGTTGCTATAATCTGTATTCATTTTAAATGATGATAGCAGACAGGGGAGTCACGTGCACGCCAATTAACAGCAGCTCCCCCATCTCGGAAGATAGGTTATTGTAGTAGTTATTAATTCACTAACAGAGTCTATCTGCAAAATGAGTAGCAGTTGAGGATGAAACCTTCAAACCCCGCTAATACTATATATAAAAGTAGCCATCACATAGGCCCAGAACTGACAGTTCGTGCCGTGTCCCTGACGCGATATACAGTCGATGTAAAGCCAACTCTTTATACCCTTATACCAACACTCCCTGGCTTAGCCCATAGCCCTGTTCTATCGCAAAATGAGTGTACTACCTTCAAACTATTTACAAAAGAAGCTAATACGCCCAGCCGTGCGTGTCCCTAACGATTTACGCAATAGCATAACCTCGTACCACGGCTGTTTTATTGCATTGAATCGGTGGAAACTTAGTACGCGCGCGCCGCGTAAAATTTTCCCCTAGCAACCTCCTTAGATACCATGGATGCCCGTCACTTCCAAATGTATTACCAGCACATGGGAGTGTAGCCACGTCTCGAAACTTATAAGGTGTATGGAGCAGTCCTCTGGCTCTGATTTAATGCTTTTTTGATTTTAAATTTCTACTAAGTCACGCGTTGTTGGACCTTAAAGCGCGAAATGTATTTCAATTATATTGCTACTCCTGCAGTTTTCCTAAGCAAATGATTAAAGAAACTAAAAGGCTTGCCAAATGGTCTACCAGATTATGCATAGCAACTGTTATGAATCCTTTTTTTAATCCGTATATAACAAATCCAATGCAGCCACCTAAAAGTCATGAAATACTCATTATTATTATTTTAAAAATCATAAAATGTAACATATCACAAATAAAGGTGTACATTACTATATAGGTTTGTTCAGGTATCCTCCCAGCTGAAATACAATTATTATAATATACCAGTAGGGCCTACAAAGAAATGAGTAATGTATAAATAAACGGTTGACGTTATAATCACCTACAACTGCTTACGTTTCTAGCTGTATGGTTTTACTTCAGGCCTAGAAGTTACACTAATTGGTGCTTT
This sequence comes from Spongilla lacustris, assembly GCA_949361645.1. Lineage (NCBI taxonomy): Eukaryota > Metazoa > Porifera > Demospongiae > Spongillida > Spongillidae > Spongilla > Spongilla lacustris. Next base: position 1,697,400 of record OX442421.1, read on the forward strand.
ATGGAGTCATATGTGCAAACAAGGGTAATGAAGTATGGGTTAATATCCAAATACCCTGAAAGTTTCAATACCCTGCTCCCTAGCTAAAAAGCCAAAGCCAATACACCATCTTTTAAATAAGGTGAAGCCAGTATCAGTATCATTTCAGTAGAAAAAGATTTTAAAAACATACCTAGTGCATTAATTTCAACATCAGAAACCATATTGAAGGATGAGAGTGATGTGTGAACAGGGTGAGGGTGATATGTAGAGGGGGGTGATGTGTGGAGGGGGAGGGGGAGGTGTGGAAGGATGAGGGTGATGTGTGGAAGGGTGAGGTGTGTGGAAGGATGAGGGTAATGTATAGAGGGGTAGGGTGATGTGTGGAGGTAATGTGTGGAGGTGGAAGGATGTGATGCATGGAGGGTGAGGGTCATGTGTGGAGGGTGAGGGTGATGTGTGGAGGGTGAGGGTGATGTGTAGAGGGTGAGGGTGATGTGTGGAAGGTGAGGGTGATGTGTGGAGGGTGATGTGTGGAGGGTGAGGGTGATGTGTGGAGGGTGAAGGTGATGTGTGGAGGGTGAGGGTGATGTGTGGAAGGATGAGGGTGATGTGTGGAGGGTAAGGGTGATGTGTGGGTGATGTGTGGAGGGTGAGGGTGAAGTGTGGAAGGGTGAGGGTGATGTGTGGAGGGTGAGGGTGATGTGTGGAGGGTGAGGGTGATGTGTGGAGGGTGAGGGTGATGTGTGGAGGGTGAGGGTGATGTGTGGAGTGTGAGGATGATATGTGGAGGGTGAGGGTGATGTGTTGAGGGTGAGGGTGAAGTGTGGAAGGGTGAGGGTGATGTGTGATGTGTGGAGGTGTGAGGGTGATGTGTGGAAGGATGAGGGTGATGTGTGGATGGTGAGGGTGATGTGTGAAAGGATGAAGGTGATGTGCATGCCAGTGAATATGTTTTTCTGTGTGTGTGGGTGTTATGAGTCAGTAGCCTCAATATGAGCAAGCAGCCTTAGTATTAGTATCAGCAAATATTCTTAGTATGAGCCATGAGCTGTCAAGCGATTTGAATGTGTATGTGTGTATGTGTGTGTTTTTGCGTGTTTGTGTGTGTGTGCCGGTCAATAAGTATATGTTTTGTGTGTGTGTGTGTGAGTGCGTGTGTGTGTGTGGGGGTATGAGCTAGTACCTTTGTATGAGGCAGTTGCTTTAGTGGGAGCCAGTAGCCTTGGTATGAACACGTGACCAGTATCCCACTTTCGTATGAGCAAATATTCTTAGTATGAGCCATGAGCCAGTATCCTTAGTATCATGCAGTATGAGCCAGTAGCCTTAGTGTGAGCCAGTATGAGCCTGGTACATAAGCCAGTATGAGCCTTGTATGAGCCAGTAGCCTCATTTTTAACATTCAATAAGTGGTTTCTACTTCCATCAATGCCTAATGTAATATGCAGCCTCTGTGACAGCACAAATACTGCATAGCCTTGCTAAAAGGTCTGCATGTTCCTCCATTATGTGACTATACGGTACAAGCAAACGGCTACGCTAAGGTCAAACTACACGAAAGTCAACATTTTTTGCCATATTATAGAATACGACATTCATTATACCTGGTTACTTTGTACGTGTTGAATAATGACACAGGAACGCGAATATGTAGGCAGAATCGCTGGGAAAACTGCAGGAAGCTGAAAAAGTGACCTTTTATGCACACCACTCTAATCGCTCGTTGTAAACGTAACACAACTAATACGTGCGCCGTAGACAGGAACCAAAAACTGAAGTTGCGTGTTTGGGACACGAAATCCATCTAAGACTGCCCCACAACATGCTATTTGCCAAACCTTATACACTGCCACCCAATACCAGACACATCGAGCTTTTCGATGCATACTAGGTTGCTAGGCTGGTTGCTAAGAGGATGTAAACTAATACCGTAATATTCTATTTATAAACTAGGTTTCCAGCCGCAAACAGCCGTGGTACCAACTCTCCCTGGCATTGTCCATAGCCCAGTACGTTCTATCGCAAAATGAGTGCACTAGAGGTTGAAACCTTCAAACCCTATGAAAATAATTTATAAAAGTTGCTATTAGTACACGCCCAGAACTGCCAGTAGGTTCGTGCCGTGTCCCTAATGATTGACGCGATAGTAAATGCAAAACGAACTTTTTATAATCTCATACCAACACTCCCCATAGCTCAGTTCTATCGCAAAATGAGGATGAAACCTTTAACATTATTTACAAAAGTAGCTATACGCCCAGGACTGACAGTATGTCTAAAACGCTGTTTCGTGCCACTACATGTTTTCAAAGCTATGGAAAAGGGCAAAACCTTACCAGTTTTGTCCAGATTGCTACAAAGAACATATTTACAAACGATCATGCTTAAAAAACGTACAGAACAGTTTTTGCATGCCCAGAAAGGATTCACATAGCTTCATTACTCAGTTTTTATTAAAAGCTCCCGATGATTCATTCACTTGAATGTTTCTAGACAAGCCTTACCTGTCATAAATTGGGTGGAATACATTCGAGGCTCTATTCGACAAGTATATAAAAACATTCTCTATGAGAAAGTTGGTGGTATATACGATTAGAAGGCATGCAATAGTGGTGTAAAAAGGAAGGGAACAAAATATAATAGTCCTATATTTAGCACATTTCTAGGATATTACATGTATGTTATTTGTGTGCTAAATATAGGACTATTACTTATTATTAGACCTTTGTTCCCTTGCTTTTTACACCACTATTGCCTTCAAATCCTATATATCTCCAACTTTCTCATAGAGAATGTTTTTATATACTTGTTTCATTGCTTTTTATTCATAATTGTATGCATATATGCTTTCAAAAAGTCATGACTGATACAATTTAAAATAATATATTAACTGAATTTCATAAGTCATGTTGCAACAGACATATTTATACTGATCACATATACTACTATCTAAACTTGGTATATAGAATATCATTTATGATAAGTGTACAGTGCGTAACGTGATACTTGATCTTAAAATTTTTTCCAGCAATTTTACAATTCTCTTGATTTTTGTAGCCTAGTGGTATGAGATAATCAAAATATGAAAACGGAATAAGCTTTACTAGCCATCTGGCAATAAATAACATTGAAAAAGAAGTGTGTCAAGTTATTTTCGGGCCCGCAATCTTTTATTTTCTATTATTGCTCCAAACACACAGTTTTTAGCCCATTTCTCCTCTGTTTCGCAATGGATTGCGCTGATCGTTGGTACGTATATGCAGCGTTGCACCTTGCACCAAACTGCGCAGTCCGATTTCGAACCCGGGACACAGTTTGAGTTCTGCTTGCCTACGAAGGCCAATTTGAGGTGGAAAAGTGTTAGGTCAGGATTTTCTTTAGGCACGTTTTATCCTGCCTAAAAGTGAGCATGTAGGCAGTCAAATGGTACCTGTATCGGAATCAGGTCTAGTTCTAGCATTATAAGTCGTCTTTACCCTCTAATAGACGCTTCAAGTCGGAAGGTTGAAAAACAGCGGACATATTGAAATGAATATCATTTGTTAATGACGTCATTGCTAAACATGACTACTAGTATAGCTGTTGTGCTGATCAGAGCCAAAACGATTCTTTTCATAACCAAGAAGAGCAAGTTTCTACCAGTGGGCTACCGCTTCGTAGGAGAAAGCAGTCACCACCAATATGGGAGCCGCTGATGAAGAAAAAAGCCCCAATCAAAAAAGCCGATCAGCAGCTGTGATTGCCAGCAACGCATTGGGGTAATAAAAAACCCCTTCCTGACTTTCGTTTGGGCATGCATGATTTAACAATACTCCTTCGGAGAGCTCCAGGTAGTACATGCGCAGTGCTAGCTTTCTTGCATCGGCATCAGGGATGTCTGGCATATGAGCAGCTAAGGCCTCAAGCTCCTTCGATGCATTGCTGGCAATCACAGCTGCTGGTCGCCGAGACTTGATGGCTTGCGCTTGCTGCAATCGTGTAACAACTCCGGCCATGGGGTTACCTCTCGGCCAGTCTCGTGGCTTTTTTCTTCATCAGCGGCGCCAATATTGGTGGCGACTGCTTTCTCCTACGAAGCGTCAGCCCAGAGGTAGAAGCTTGCTCTTCTTGGTTCTGAAAAGAGCCGTTTTTGCTATGATCTGCACACCCACTTTCAGTTATGTTTAGCAATGACGTCATTAACAAATGATTTCATTTCAATATGTCCGCTGTTTTTCAACCTTCCGACTTGAAGCGTCTATTAGAGGGTAAAGACGACTTATAATGCTAGAACTAGACCTGATTCCGATACAGGTACCATTTGACTGCCTACATGCTCACTTTTAGGCAGGATAAAACGTGCCTAAAGAAAATCCTGACCTAACACTTTTCCACCTCAAATTGGCCTTCGTAGGCAAGCAGAACTCAAACTGTGTCCCGGGTTCGAAATCGGACTGCGCAGTTTGGTGCAAGGTGCAACGCTGCATATACGTACCAACGATCAGCGCAATCCATTGCGAAACAGAGGAGAAATGGGCTAAAAACTGTGTGTTTGGAGCAATAATAGAAAATAAAAGATTGCGGGCCCGAAAATAACTTGACACACTTCTTTTTCAATGTTATTTATTGCCAGATGGCTAGTAAAGCTTATTCCGTTTTCATATTTTGATTATCTCATACCACTAGGCTACAAAAATCAAGAGAATTGTAAAATTGCTGGAAAAAATTTTAAGATCAAGTATCACGTTACGCACTGTAGTACTGCAATATGCCTATTTAAAGTGTGTGCATCAAAACTGCGATAGTTGCAACGCTTATAAATTATAATGCAAACGTAGTGGAAAAAGGTTACTAAACCAGTATCTGTGATTTTATTGCTAGCGGATCTTTTAGGTTTTTATTTTCTCCTAAAGTTGTACCCACTTAACTCGTGGACGCAGTTTTAATTGCATCAATAGCACAAATATTACTCTGCTTTTTTTGTGCAATGCACCTGCACTAGCTTCACTAACACCTCCATGTGCAGATCTAGTACAGATCTCCTGTGCTAGCCATGGGTGGGTATTATTTAGCGTTTTGAGGCTACTTTTATATTCCACCAATATGCTAAGTTTTCTTTAAAAACAGTTACAAACAGAAGCCATGTGAAAACTGTTACATCTTCACCTGATGGTGAGGGCAAGGTCAGGCTTTGACCACTAACAGTTTTTACAACTAGAATGAACTGACCTCCTTTTGTGCTGTTTACACCCTAGATTTTAATCTTGTAAGACTACTGAGTATGATTAATGTGAAACCATACCCAGTGACAGTTAATTTTTGTGTATGTAGATGTACAGCTACACAGAACATTTATACACAAGGTATGTGACCTCTCAGTCACGTGTATACACAAGCCTGACAATGCACAAATCATCAAACCATACAATGCATACACATGTAAAGTATATAAACCACACATACGCATACAAAGTATATCACTCAGTCGAATTCAAACGTACCTTTAGGCTTTTTTCCCTGCAGCTGTTCAGCTGTCGATTGTTCTTGGAAATCACATTCTTTTCGCAGAAGCGGAAGCGATAGAATCGTCCCTGCATTCTGTACTCTAGGCCTACATGGCGGCTGAATTTTTGCTGCACCGTTGCCTCTTTAAAGATAGTTATGGCTGGGATTTTGGTGATATTGTTCTTCCTCAGTGGTTAGTTTTGCCTCGGGGTTCCAATGATATCGTTTTTTAGCTTTTTCTTTGCTCTCTTCTGACCGCTCTTTCAATATTTCCTTTCACTTTTGGAGGTATTCCCCTCGATGTTTAGCTCTAGCCTTACACTGATGTGAAGGCATTTTGACAAAAACAACGTCACTAACAATAGCAAACGATATAAACTACAAACAGGAACACCAAAGAAATAGCTTCACGTGTAGTTCTATTTAAGCTCAAGTAGATGTGGCTTACAGCATCTATCATCCCTGTATGGCCTGAAACCCATTTCTAGCCAGAGCTAATTTAACAAGCGATCCCAATGAAAATACTCACTAGTACGGATATAACTAGAAATTCTGAACCCATCTATAGCACTAATGCTCTTTGAAAAGGCTCCTGTGTTGAGTTTTTCCCCCAGTATAGTTATCGATATATGTATTTGTTCTTAGTTCAAGGTCCAATAGGAACCACGTGTATCTGACTCAAAAGGACACTACTGTTTAAAATTCTGAATGTATTGGCACCATTCGCATACGGTTTTTATCTCGAATACTTTACAAATAAATGAAGAAGAAAAAAATGGTGTTACTATGTTCCGTCTGGGGACTAGGAAAAACAGGATCCCGTTTGTTCTCTTGAACCACACAGTTTTGAAACATCAAACAAACATCAAACAGCTCTCTTTCGACTTTTTGTTCGATACCAGCAACAAGCAAAGCGATCCGATTGATAGAAGTCCCGTTAGATGCGAGTCCTGTTTTTTGACATTCATAATCGGGGTCAAATCCTATATGAGAATTACTAACGTAACTCTCAATATGGGTTTCACCAAACTCAAAAGGTGCTACCATTATAGCATTGACAGCGCATAGCCTTCTATTGTAAAATGTATGGCTCACGTGACCCGTTTCCAATCCCTGTCTAGAGGACTCATCAATCTTGGAGGACTCTTGGGTCCTCCAAGTGTCTATGACAGAGGAGGAGGCTGAAGGTAAGTGTTTTAATTTTTAAGTTGTCAGTGTATGTAATATGTAGCTTTGGTATAATTATCATGTAGTCCTATCTGATTCCATTGGTAGAATGCATCTTAGTATTGGTTTAATTGAATATTTACTTTGATTGGCAGAATTTTTTTTTTTAGAGTGCGGAACCTGTATTATTGTTCGAAATGTATGCACACAGTTTCATTATGCTGTAATGCCGGTTCTGTCAAAATTATCTTGCTAAAATATACACCTTGACTTAAGCTGCAGCAGAGGTTGGTTACACATTGCCATGGAGAGTGGGCTATGAAAAACATAAGCTGTGTGTCCATTCAGATGCACAATCTGGGCAGGATGGTTTTTACGCTATAGAAAAACGGGTTTTTGTTAAAAACCAGCCAAAAAAATTCCTTGTTTCCTTTGTTATCCCACAAGGAAGTATTGTGGGGGGGGGAGTGGGGGACATTTTACCCTGGGGGGATGACAGTTTGCCCTAGTGCAGAATGTCTGGAAGGACATTGTGCACAAGTACAGAATGTCCAGGGGACATTTCCCACGGGGTGGACAAGTCACTCTCCCACACTGGTGTCGGAGGATTGGGTGACCTCCTGGATACAGGTCCTTACGGTGGCCCGGTAGGCCAAGGCTGTCATTACATTCACGTCGCGGTTTTGCGGTCATGCTGTGATACAGATCATTGATTTGCTGTGGTTCAGATAAGCGATTTGCTGATGTGCTCATGTACAGATCATCGATTTGCTGTCGTCCACATCTGCGATTTGCTGACGTGCAATGTGGCCACGTGGCGTGCATTGTGCTTCCGTGTTTATGTATTAAATATGGCATGACGAAACGATCCTAAGGTTGACCGTACTTTTTTTTTTTTTTTTTGGTTCTTTCTTCTCCTTCTACACTCACTTTTGTATTCTGGAAACCTGTGCGTGTGATGGATACTCTGATACTGGAGAATTAAGAAGTAAACCGGTGGCTACTATTCTATCATATATATCTGAGGCTGTTGTACCGTGTGGCTGTCAGGAGGGTGTCTGGGCAGTTAGAATGATAAGGCTCGACAGCTATCAGTTGCGGCATTAATTACGCACTGCACTTGGCTCGAGAAAAGAATGGCTGGACTTCGGCTATAAAGAGGCGGATGTGTTGCCAAACACCTATCGCTTTTGCACCACAGGACATCATCAGGGCTAGGATTTCACTACGTACGTGCCAGCCTGAACTAAGGTAGCTCTCGAACTAAGCACGCACACTGTCCAACCATTAGTTTTATTTTTTATTTTTTTAACTAATACGCGTATATGAACTAATGGTGATTTGTTATCGGTTATTGTTAGTGTAGTAGTGGTGATGTACATGTAGACGGCGAGAAACATTTCAAGCCAGCAAAAGTGTGTTGGGTAAAACAATACATCTCTCTAAGTCTTGAAGCTAGCCCTATATGATTGTTTCAACATGAGAATTAGTACGTATGCAACACAGCTGTCTCCACTGACGTACCATGTCTTACAACTGCTCCATCTTGATTTTAAACTTTGGTCATAGTGTTGCCCTCCTCGTTAACACGTCTACACCCTTTGCTGATCAATACTCCAGAACAACCATCCACTGATGGCGGCATAAACCAAAGCGATAGGTGTTTGGCCCTGATAGTAGATGGTTACGCTGAAAATGCGTACCACTTCACACCAAGGCCAAGGTTTGCAGCAGCGTACACATGGCTGGATCGATCAGACTCGGTACCCCGAACAGACCGTTTGAGGTCTGTACCCTTAAAAAAAGGCAAAATCTATTATGTTTCACGACAAATGCACGTGCGCACCTTGATGGCGGCATAAACGAAAGCGATACGTGTTTGGCAACACATCCGCCTCCTTATAGCCAAAGTCCAGCTATTCTTTTCTCGAGCCAAGTGCAGTGCTTAATTAATGCCGCAACTGATAGCTGTCGAGCCTTATCATTCTAACTGCCCAGACACCCTCCCGACAGCCACACGGTGTAAGAGCCTCAGATATGATAGAATAGTAGCCACCGGTTTACTTCTTAATCCTCCAGTATCCGAGTATCAATCCTACGCACAGGTTTCCAGAATACAAAAGTGAGCCTAGAGGGAGAAGAAAGAACCAAAAAAAAATGTACTGTCAACCTCAGGATCGTCTCATCGCGCCATATTTAATACACATAAAACTAAACACGGAGGCACAATGCACGCCACGTGGCAACATTGCACGTCAGCAAATCGCAGATGTGGACGACAGCAAATCGATGATTTGTACATGAGCCCATCAGCAAATCGCTTATCTGAACCACAGCACAACTGCAAAACCGTGACGTGAATGTAATGACAGCTGCGACCTACCGGGCCACCGTAGGTCCTAGATGTAGATTTTTGTATCACCACTTTTGATATTAATTGAAATGATATTTATTACAGTTGGATAAATGAAGAAAACAATTTTATAGCAAAGGAGTTTATTTAGTGAAAAGAGTGGAGAAAGTATATTTTTGCTTGTAACTTGTAACACCCATTTGTGCTCTGTTGCAGGGGAATATATTGCATAACACTGCCCCAATTAACTTTGATGAGATAAATGGATTTGACATGCATATGAAGAATTCAGGAGAAGAATTTTTTATTCACCTAGCCAGATTCAATCATAGAGGGGGTACTTTTCATTAGTGCTCTTTTGTCAAAGTAATTCACCAGTTATATGTCGTGATTATTACTTGTGTGGTTATTTACAAACAGTTAAACAGGGACTTTAATAAAATTATAATCTTATGTAAAATGTATATCAGTTTTGTAAACAAATCTCATTCCTGAAAATGCAGCAGAGTTGCTGAAACCTGCAAAGCAACCTCTTCCGAAAGATGTAAGTCCTGTTATACTAAAAGTAAATTACTTACTGGTACAGATTATACATAATAAACATACATATACATTACAAGCAAAAAGACTAATATTACAATAAGTTGTATGGATCTTCCACAGATGATACACACATGTAGTTCAGATAAGTTAGTGTTTAATAAAAACCCATTGTTAATTAAGGTAGAACTATCTGTGCATGTGGACTACACCTTTTGGTACTTCTTGAGGCAACTGCATGCAAGATGGCGTCTCTCCGCAGGATTTTTCTTCTTTTTTTGCATTGAATATAACAATATACATGTAAAAACACATCCATGCAATAACAATAATGTAAACTACTACATGTGTACATATTACTCTAATATCTATGATATCATGCACCAATGCTCCCAGAGGTATTTTTACTTACTTGTAATATATTTCAAAATATTAACACAGACAAGTAACCTAAATTAGCAAGCATACATGTAGATAATTTCGGAGTTTGTTGGGCTCTGTCAATGACCACTGCCCTGAAGGTTAAGTGGCATGTCCCATATAGCCATGTGTTCACTGGTTCTGTTCACATCCAGGTTAAATATGCTATCACAGTGTAAGCAAAACCTACCAAGGGATCCTCACCATTTCTAGTCTTCCTGCAATAGTTAATGCCTTGTGGTCAGTAACAGGGTTAACCCCGAAATTTCCGGGTATACCCCTAACTTTTCGGATGTTAAAATTTATGGCTAATTTATCATTATACTAAAACAAATCAAGCTGACTGTTATAGCAACCAGTTGGTTCTTATCATTGCACGATATTTATAAATATAAATGGTCAAAATCGTCATTCTTGCAGATGGTATTTTGTTTATACAATGCTATTTTACTATACAAACAATTGATATTCATATGTAGCAACTGTAAACCACTAAAACGAATCAAACGTCGCATGTAGGCATACCTTGTAAACAGTAATTCCCGTTAATTTAATGCGTATACATAACTTTGTCCCGCGCGTGCGTGTGTAAAGTGCCTGCTGTGCATGCATTGCATGGTGTCGATTTCATGTCTTTTGATTCTGCGTACGTTGGGTGAAACAAGTTATTCAATTTTCTTGTTAAATTGATGTAGATGACTTCCACCTCACATTTGCTGACATCCCCAGTAGACATTCCGGATCCGATCACAATGCCATTAACTGGTTTGCTTAGATATCCTTTACCAAGCTGTAATAGTTACATGTACATTGCATTGCGCATGCGTAGTATGGACACTAGCCAAGCGTTATTGGTGGGTAGTTTGAAGGTGAGCAGGAGCCACAAATAGATGACCTCAAGATATCCGGAAAGAAATGCAGGCTTTGTGGGAGCTGATAGAGACGCTCACTCCAGAACTAACATGGGAACAGAAGCGTCAAATCTATGCTCTATTGCTGATGTCTTTCCAGAAGCAAAGAGTGACTTTGGAAAGACAATATTGCAGCAACACAGGATTAATACTGGAGGTGCAGCACTTCATCAATGCAGCACTTCATCAATGAGCCAGACGAATTCCTGTCTTCCAACGGGGAGAGTGTCAGAAACTGGTGCAAGAGATGCTTGACCGAGGAGTGATACAACCTTCGTCTAGCCCATGGGCATCTCCTGTAGTTCTCGGCAAAAAGAAGGATAGTTCGCTCAGATTCTGCGTGGAATACAGGAAGTTGAACGCTGTCACTAGGAAAGATGCTTATGTCTTGCCTCAAATAGATGACACCTTGGATGCACTGGTGGGATCAAAGCGGTTTTCCGCCTTGGACCTTGCTAGTGGTTACTGGCAGGTGAAATAGCTTCCAGATGATTGGGAAAAGACAGCGTATTGTACAGCTGATGGATTGTTTGAATTTAAAGTCATGCCCTTTGGGCTGTGCAATGCGCCATCAACATTTCAACGTCTTAAGGACCTGAATTTGGCTGGCCTGCAGTGGTCAGCATGTCTTGTATACCTAGATGATATCATCATCGTGGGAAAGTCATTTGAGGAACATCTTGTTAACCTGGGAGCAGTGCTAGAACGATTGCAGACAGCAGGGAAACCCGACAAATTTGCTACAGTACTTTATTTGGGGCACATTGTTTCAGGTCAAAGCATTACTCCAGATCCAGCAAAAACAGCGAAGGTTACCAGCTGGCCAATTCCAAAATGTGTTACTGAATTACAGGCATTCCTGGGCCTGGCCAATTATTACTGTCATTTCGTAAAAGGTTTTGCAGATTGCATTGTGATGCTGCCATTAAAATCCTCCAGAGCAAGTTGACATCCGCACCAATTTTAGGGTACCCTGATTTCACAAAACCGTTCATTCTTTACACTGATGCCAGTGATCTCAGCCTTGGTGCAGTGTTGTCCCAAGTGGAGGATGGGAAAGAAAGGGTGTTATGATAGCAGATTGCTTACTAAAGAGGAACGACACTACTGTTGTCACCTATGTCAGTAAATTTCGACCTCACTTGCTAGGTAAACAATTTACACTTAGAACTGATCATGGGGCACTTCTGGCTGCACAAGGAAAGCTCCAAGAATTTGACTATACCATTGTTCATCGTTCGAGCCAGTGACACTGCAATGCAGATGCTATGTCACGGATGTGTTGCAGTCAACGGAAGTGCCCAGTTCATAGTAATCATCCAGAAAAATTGGTAAGTGTTACTACCACTGATGCAAGACAAACAACAGGGGGGCAGAAGCTTCAAGACCCAGGCATTGACCTGGTCATGAAACGGCTTGAACAGAGTAAATTGAAACCATCAATGGAACAAATTAGAGGCCATAGTCAGGCTACTAGAGGACTCTGCCAACAGTGGGAGCTATTGGTGTTAGAAGATGGAGTGCTACATCAACGCTTCGAGAGTCAGGACAGTCTCAGTTCAAGATTGCAGCTCATTGTTCCAAAGCTGCAATGTATAGGGAACCCTTTATCACAGAAGTATTTGTCAACCAAAATTCTTGCAACAGTAGAGGCCTCTTGGTTTGGAACTGCAAAGGCAGCCATATACTTTGTAAAGTGGTCACCAACGACAAGTATGTACTGGTTCCCTTCATCCATTTCTGGTAAGGGTCCAATTCCAACCATTTGCATGGGGTAACCCAGATTTAGTGGTGCCCTGTTCTTAGGTGCCATTGTCTTCCTTGCTGCACAATCCTTGCAGGTGTTACAGTAGCTCTTAACATATTTCTGATGGCCCAGCCAGTGGAAATGTTCTCACAGCTTCTTCAATGTCTTCTCTTCCCCCAAATGTCCTCCAAATGGTCCATCATGCAATTGCCTCAACACACCTCTAGCAGCTACACTCTGACCAAAGACCCCAGTTTGAATCCCGTTTAATTAAGGAGTTGTGTACGATAATGGAAATTGTCAAAACTAGGACAACACCTTACCATCCAGCATGCAATGGGGAGATAAAAAATTTAATACAACCCATTTTGGCTACTTCACTTCAGGATCACCATTTTGATTGGGACAAGCATTTAAAAATGGCATGTTTTGCATATGTAACGAGACACTGCAGCAGCCAAAAGTGTTTAATTACCAAGAGAGACATGCATAAATACACAGATAAGGTCAAGGTACAGTCCAGCTGGAGCCAGCACAAACACGCATGCGTACATAAATACAAAAATATATTATGTCATTCGCTACACTACTTCCTCCTTCGAAATGGCCGGCCTCTTGGTCCGATTCAATAACGATCCGGCGGGTGTCTTATTCGCTGTGGATAACGACGAGGTGGTGGCTGATCTGCAGCTGGTTGTTCGTCCTGGGGAGTGGCCACTTCTGCTTGTACATCTTCATGACCATGAACTTCTAAGGCCAGTGGTTCATCCTGGGGAGTGGCCACTTCTGCTTCTGCTTGATCTTCTGGGCTCAGTTGTTCCTCCTCCGGGGCTGGTTGTTGTACTATCTCTTGTTCCGCTATCTCAAGGTCATCACTGTCAAAGAATTGCAATGTCGTACCTGGGTACTCGTGGCGATGACGACTTTGATTCGCACTGGTTGGGCCCTCTGCTTCTGGATTTTTAGCTTCAACATCATCAAAGTCCAGACGAATATCACTAGGGCATGGCTTCAGGCGATCGAAGTGTACAACCATCCTCTTACGTCTCCGTGCGGCAATACGTCGTAGATCCAGTATTCTGTAGGTGACCGCAGAAAGCCTCTTCACCACCCTAAACGGCCCAGTCCAGGGACAATGGAGCTTCCTAGGCTTTCCCTTGGGAACAACAGGGGTATGTAACCACACAAGGTCACCTGGTTCATACTGTTTCCCATGGACCCTCTGATTGTAGACCTCCTTCATCCTCTCCGTTGCTGTCCCCATGTTTTCCCGAGCAACTTGGAAGGCACCTTGTAGGATTTTCTCCAGTTGTCTTGCATACTCATGTTGTGGCTGGGATTCAGTTGGTGTAGACCCATAGACCAGATCCACTGGCAACTTGGCCTGCCGCCCGAACATTAAAAAGAAAGGGGAGAAACCTGTGGAGGGATGTATTGAAGTATTATAGGCCATACAAATTTTCCTCAAATGCAACTCCCATTGAGTAGGGTTGTCCTGGGCAGATGTCGCTAGCATGCTGATCAACGTACGATTCAATCGTTCAACAAGTCCATCTGATTGCGGGTGGTATGGCGTTGTACGTGTCTTACTGATTTGTAGTAATTTACACACTTCTTTCGTCACATCAGACTCGAATTGTCGCCCTTGATCAGAATGCAACTGCTGAGGGATAGAGAACCTGCAGAAGAATTCATCAACCAGTTTGGTAGCTACTGTTATTGCCTCCTGATTAGGAATAGCATAAGCCTCTGCCCATCTGGTGAAGTAGTCGGAAGCAACTAAGATATAAGGGTTCTTAGCCTCCCCCGGGGTGATGGGTCCAACTATGTCTACTGCAACAATTTGCATGGGGTACCCAGAACTAATACCCTGGAGAGGGGCACGGCCTCGACGCGGGGGCATTTTTCTAGTAGCACACTTCACACACGTCCTACACCACTTCCCAACATCTCCTGCATGACCTGGCCAATAAAACCTCTCCTTCAGACGGGAAAGTGTCTTTCCTTCTCCTAAATGTCCTCCCAGTACACCCTCATGTAATTGCTTCAAAACATCTTGGCGAATACTTGCCGGGGCAATAACCTGCAAATGCTCACTCCCCTGATTGTCTTCATACCTTCTATACAAGACGCCCTTTTTTACTACCAACTGGTCCCATTGCTGCACTAATATGTTTAGTTCCCTACTCTTCCCTTCCAGTTTCCCAAGGCCTACCATGCTCTCACAACTTACTGCCCTGAGCACAATCCCCACATTTTCATCCTCCAGCTGCAGCTGGCGCATGCTCTTCACATCTCCAGTTCCTGTCTGAAACTGCTGTGGCTGAATTCAGCTGGAACCACCCGAGATGATGGTTTCATTTTCATCTGGACCAATACGGGAAAAGGCATCAGCATTTCCGTGGTTGCATCCCCTGCGGTGAATTACAGCAAAGTCATACTCTTGGAGCTGTTCTAACCATCTTGCGAGTTGCCCTTCCGGTTCTTTCATGTTGTAAATCCATTGCAAGGAGCTGTGATCAGTGCGAAGAGTGAAGCGACGTCCTAGCAAGTATGGCCTGAAGTGTTTCGTAAAGGTCACTACTGCCAATAGCTCATTCCTTGTCACGCAGTACTTTCTCTCAGCTTTACTAAGTGTACGACTCCCGTAGGCCACTACTTTCTCCTCTCCATCGTGGTCCTGAGACAGCACTGCTCCTATACCATACTGACAGGCATCTGTATCAAGGATAAAAGGCTTCTCAAAGTCTGGGAATGATAGTATGGGGGCAGACAATAGTCGCAATTTGAGTTCATCAAATGCATGGATACACTCTTGTGTCCATTGAAACTCACGACCTCGCTCGGTAAGTTGGTGTAACGGTCTGGCAATGGCAGCAAAGTGGGGAATGTATTTCCTGTAGTATCCCACAAGACCAAGGAACTGTCTGACATCTTGAACTGAATTTGGTGTCTTCCAGTTTTGGACTGCAGAAACCTTTGTGGGATCAGTACTAATACCCTGTCTTGAAATTCTGTGCCCTAGAAATGTTACTTCTTCACGAAAGAGATGGCATTTGGAAGTTTTCAACCGCAACCCTGCTTGCCTTAATCTATCCAGCACCAATTCCAAATTGGATAAGTGCTGCTGAAAAGACTTACCTACAATCACGATATCGTCTATGTAGACGAGGCAACTTTTCCATTGGATGCCAGACAAGACCAGGTCCATCAACCGCTGAAAGGTTGCTGGAGCATTGCAGAGCCCAAAGGGCATAACCTTAAATTCGAAAAGACCATCTTGCGTGCAGAACGCTGTCTTTTGCCTGTCATTCTCATCCATCTCCACCTGCCAGTAGCCGCAAATAAGGTCGAGAGTTGAAAACCACTTGGAACCATTCAAAGCATCCAGCGAGTCATCTATTCTTGGGAGGGGATAAGCATCCTTACGAGTGATAGAATTTAACTTGCGATAATCCACACAAAAACGTAAGGAGCCATCCTTTTTTGTCGCTATGACCACTGGGGATGCCCAGGGGCTTGAAGAGGGTTGCACAATTTCGCGCTTGAGCATATCTTCAATTAGCTTGCGGGCCTGTTCTCTTCGAAAGGGTGGCATTCTCCTAAACTGCTGACGGATTGGAGGGTTACTGCCAGTATCAACTGACTGCTTAACCATGTTACTACGCCCCAGTTCATCGTTCGATTCAGCAAAGACATCTGCATATGCCATCAACACGTGATACAACATCTCCATTTCCTCCTTACTCAGATCAGCTGCACCATTTTGTACCATCTCCCACAATAATTTCGACTTACTTTCAGAAACTTTTGGTATCTTCTTTTCTTGACTCATTGCATCTGTTACAGGTGCCAACACTGATTCGTCCTGCAACCTCGTGGCTCTGGCTATTCTTGTACCCTTATGAACGACAGTCTCAGTTGGCAAAGGATTACACATCAGAACAGGGATACTACCTAAAGGCTCTCCTATTGAAGGTGTAACCACGGCTCCTGCAACAATTATAGGGATATCAGGTCTGCTACCCTCCACTAACCACACCCCCTTGCATGGGGAAGATGTATACGCCATGGTTTGAATCTCACTATAGGCTGGTATCTTGACAGTCTCTATGAGACTAACACTCACCTCATTAGCCAACATGTCACTACTATTGCTACTGTCAGCATGGTGCTGTAACTGGATGGAAACTCCTTCAAGCTGCAACACCATCTTGGATAGGTCGATGATGCCTTCATGTTTCTCTAGAAAGTCCAGCCCCAGGATAGATTCAACCTTGAGGGACTCAACGACTACAAGGTCAGCTGAAAATGCCTGATCTGCCAAATGGAAATCAAGAGTGGTAACTCCACACACAGGAACAGTGCTACCCTCTACACCAACAAGGTGCCTCCCTCTCCACGGTGACAGTCCAAATGTGCTTGCACCTCCAAGTCTGTCCCAGACATCTTTTCTTACAAGACTTACTGCTGCACCTGTGTCTAGCATGAATTCTACAGGTGAACCCTTAACAATAGCTACAATGAACTTCGACATAGCAGGATTAACAGCTAAACTATACAAACTATTTTTAACCTGGACCATTGTTTCCTTACCCTCATATGCTTGGTCCTTCGCATAGAGGGTATCTAGTTTTCCTGCTTCCGCTTCTGCCAGCCAGCCGCGCAGCCCCTGGCAAAGTGTCCTTCCTTGCCACACTTTAAGCAGATGATCGTATCCTTGGAGGCTGCTGGTTCTCGAGAGGAATTATACGCCTCGGGTCTCCTTCTACCTGCGCGTGCTTGTGCCGGCCGTTCGGACTTCTCTAGTTTCCCCATCCTTTCTGACAATGAGTGGATCATGGCCATTAAGGTTTCCCGTTCTCCGACCGGAACATCACTGACGACTGATATTTTGGAACCTTTGGTCTCTTGATGGAGATACGACTCCATTTCCATCGTGCACGAAACCGCGTCGTCCAGAGTCTTCGGTTGTCTCTGTCGGACAGCAAAAGCAACCTTAGGATTATCCAACTCACTGAGATATCTCTCTCGAGACAACAAATCCTTAGCCTTTTCGTCAATTCCGGGAAACGCTTTGTCTGCGAGGATGCGCAACTCATCTCCGAAATCACTCCAATGTTCGTCCGGTCGCCTTTTCCTGGTCTGAAATTCGACAACATACAGCTGACGCTTACTTTCTGGCTCAAAGCGCTTCTGTAAAGCGTCCTTCGCTGCTTGGAAGTTCTGTTTCACCTCTGGCACCAACCTCCTCCAAGCGGTTTGAGCCTTTCCAGTTAGCCGGACGGGTAGCCAGAGTAGTTTCGTCGGTTCGTCCCAGCCATTAACCAAAGCCACGGCCTCAAAGTGCTCAACCCAATCGGTCCAATTTCTGTCGCCAGAGTAGGTGTCGGGAGAAACCAGCGGTCGGTTGATTTTGGTCTGAACCAGAACCCTCGGGCTCGGAGTTCCCGTTCCGCCTTCTTGTTCGTTCATCCTGCCGACTACGCCAAGTGTAACGAGACACTGCAGCAGCCAAACGTGTTTAATTACCAAGAGAGACATGCATAAATACACAGATAAGGTCAAGGTACAGTCCAGCTGGAGCCAGCACAAACACGCATGCGTACATAAATACAAAAATATATTATGTCATTCGCTACACATACAGGGTCTTCACGAAAGAACGCAACGCTTTTGAACTGGAATATCTTTTCAACAGATGTTGCTAAAAATCTAGGATTTTGACACAAACATCAAGGGTTTAGGCAAATTTTTATCCATATTTTTAATTAAAATTTTATTAATCAAGGTTAATTAGTATTAATAACTACATGCAATTAACCGCATCGAGGTGTAGCAATGTTAAGATATCAACTCTGAAACAAAAAACAAATAATCATAATTTTCTCATCACTAGAACCCAGCGTACGCTACGGAATCTATTTCAATTCGCGTACGCATGCGCATTGCGCACAATTATTAATTCTGGATAATGATGTCATCTGGATGCCACACCTCCACCTAACTTGGACACGTAGCCCCACCCTCGAGTCGTGTGCAACGAAACTGCCCCACCTTCTCTTTGCACGACGGTCCACGATGCGTTTGCCTTTTCTCGGCTACATCTTGTACACGCTAAGTATCTCGATTTCTGCAAAATCAAATCTTGCGGTTTGCCGTTACGATCGCCTTACGTCGTACGGTCAGTTGAAATCATGTATGGTGCGCATCAAATTTAGCAAGGACGAGACAAACGAATCATTTAAAAACGAGATCCGTCTGATTTATCAGATTCTATCATACGTGAGTTAAAGTGCCGTACAGCTGTAGTAACCCAAAAACAAACACACACGTACACACGTACACGTACACGCACACACACACACAAACACACACACACACACACACACACACACACACACACACACACACACACACACACACACACACACACACGCACACGCACGCACGACCAGGCACGCACTGTCAGCACTTCAAGGATTAGAAGTCCATCCAACAAAATCAATTAATCACAACCTCGAAATAAAAACAGTCATGTAGCTTCATTGGTACATTCTGCCTTTTTCATGTGTGTACAGCTTGTTATGGTACACTAGCATCTTGTTACCAAACCTTGTTACAGTATGCATGTCGTTTGCCTGGATAGTGTGCCTTATTCTCAGGTGCAGTGCGCGTGTCTTGTCTTGGTAAATAATAATAAACTATGTAACTATTATAAAGTTGTGTTTTTACCCTGCATTTGTTCCAGTATGTAGCCTGTCTTATTACTTTAAACATGCAATTAGTCTTGGTACACTGCCTTGTTATTCATGTAGGAACCTTATCTTGGGACACCCAACCTTGTTTACCGCATGCAGCTTGTGTTAATAGTTTGCCTTATTGCAGTCAGAAACTAGTCTTGGTGGTAACCTGCCTTGCTAAAGTGTGTAGCTTGTCTGCCTGTTTATAAAATGCATGTGAGGCCTGTCTTGGTGCATAAAGTGTGCAGCTTGTATTGCTACACTGCTTTGTTACAGTACCTTGTTACAGTACCTCTGCACCAAATCCTACGTAGCTAGCCCTGATAGAACTGTAATTAGCTTGTGCATGTTAGCACCCTGCCTTGTTACTGCATTTAAATTGTCTTGGTACACAGATCCTTGTTACTGTATTTAGCTTATCTTGTTACAGTTTTTGAAAATGTAGCTTGTCTTGGTACCCAGAGCCTTACTACTGTATTTAGCTTGTGTCAGCACCATGCCTTTACTGTATTTAGCATGTCTTAGCACCATTCCTTGGTACTATATTTAGCTTGTGTTAGCACCATTCCTTCTTACTGTATTTAGCTTGTGTTGTGTCAGTACCATGCCTTGTTACTGTATTTAGCTTGTGTCAGCACCATGCCTTGTCACTGTATTTAGCTTCTGTAAGCACCATGCCTTGTTACTGTATTTAGCTTGTGTTAGCATCCTACCTTGTTACTGTATTTAGCCTGTCATGGTACACAGAGCCTTGTTGCTGTATTTAGCTTGTGTTAGATCCCTGCCTTATTACTGTGTTTAACTTGTGACTGTATTTGGCTTGTTTTGGTACCCAGAGACCTACCTTGTTACTGTTTTTTTTTAAAGCAGCTTGCCTTGGTACCCAGAGCCTTGTTGTATTTAGCTTGTGTTGACACACTGCCTTGTTACTGTATTTAGCTTGTGTTAGCACCTTGCCTTGTTACTGTATTTAGCTTGTGTTGGCACACTGCCTTGTTACTGTATTTAGCTTGTGTTAGCACCTTGCCTTGTTACTGTATTTAGTTTGTGTTAGCACCATGCCTTGTTACTGTATTTAGCTTGTGTTGGCACACTGCCTTGTTACTGTATTTAGCTTGTGTTAGCACCATGCCTTGTTACTGTATTCGCTTGTGTTAACACCATGCCTTGTTACTGTATTTAGCTTGTATTAGCACCATGCCTTGTTACTGTATTTAGCTTGTGTCTGCATTTAGCTTGTGTTAGCACACTGCCTTGTTACAGTATTTAGCTTGTCTTGGTACACAGAGCCTTGATGCTGTATTTGGATTGTTTTAGCACCCAGCCTTTTTTAAAGTGTAGCTTGTCTTGGTACACAGACCCTTGTTACTGTATTGAACTTATGTTAGCACCCTGCTTGTTACTGTATTTAGCACTACCTTATTGAAAATGTAGCTTGTCATAATACCCAGAGCCTTGTTACGGTATTTAGCTTGTGTTAGCACCATGCCTTGTGACTATATTTAGCTGGTCTTAGCACCCTGCCTTGTTACTGTATTTAACTTGTCTTGGTACGCAAAGCGTTGTTACTGTATTCAGCTTGTGTTACAACACTGCCTTGCTCCTGCATTTAGTTTGTGTTAGCACCCTGCCTTGTTAGTGTATTTAGCTTGTGTTAGCACCAGGCCTTGTTACTGTATTTAGCTTGTGTTAGCAAACTGCCTTGCTCCTGCATTTATTTTGTGTTAGCGCCCTGCCTTGTTACTGTATTTAGCTTGTGTTAGTTACAGTATTTAGCTTGTGTTAGCAGCATGCCTTGTTACTGTATTTAGCTTGTGTTAGCACACTGCCTTGCTACTGTATTTAGCTTGTGTTAGCTCCCTGCCCTACCTTGTTACTGTTTTTCAAAAATGTAGCTTGGCATGGTACCCAGAGCCTTGTATCTGTATTTAGCTTGTGTTAGAACCCTGCCTTGTGACGGTATTGAGCTTGATTTAGCTTCCTACCTTGTTACTGTATTTAACTTGTGTTAGCACCATGCTGTGTTAGTGTATTTAGCTTGTGTTAGCATCCTGCCTTGTTACTGTATTTAGCTTGTGTTAGTACCATGCCTTATTACTGTATTTAGCTTGTATTAGCACCCCTCCTTGTTACTGTATGTAGCTTGTGTTAGCACCCTGCCTTGTTACTGTATTTAGCTTGTACTAGCACCCTGCCTTGTTACTGTATTTAGCCTGTGTTAACACCCAGCTTTGTTACTGTATTTAGCTTGTGTTAGCACCATGCCTTGTTACTGTACTTCGCTTGTTTTAGCACCCTGCCTTGTAACTGTATTTAGCTTGTGTTAGCACCATGCCTTGTTTCTGTATGTAGGTTGTGTTAGCACCATGTCTTGTTACTGTATTTAGTTTGTGTTAGCACCCTGCCCTACCTTGATACTGTTTTTTAAAAATGTAGCTTGGCATGGTACCCAGAGCCTTGTTACTGTATATAGCTTGTGTTAGAACCCTGCCTTCTGACTGTATTGAGCTTGATTTAGCTTCCTACCTTGTTACTGTATTGAACTTGTGTTAGCACCATGCTTTGTTAGTGTGTTTAACTTGTGTTAGCACCCTGCCTTGTTACTGTACTTGGCTTGTCTTGGTACCCAGAGCCTTGTTACTGTATCCAGCATGTGTTAGCACCCTGCCTTGTTACTGTTTTTAGCCTGTCATGGTACACAGAGCCTTGTTGCTGTATTTAGCTTGTGTTAGCACCATGCCTTGTTACTGTATGTAGCTAGTGGTAGCACCATGACTTCTTACTGCATTTAGCTTGTGTTAGCACCATGCCTTGTTACTGTATTTAGCTTGTGTTAGCACCCTGCCTTGTTACTGTATTTAGCTTGTGTTAGCACCATGCCTTGTTACTGTATTTAAATTGTGTTAGCATCCTACCTTGTTACTGTATTTAGCCTGTCATGGTACACAGAGCCTTGTTGCTGTATTTAGCTTGTGTTAGATCCCTGCCTTATTACTGTGTTTGACTTGTGTTAGCACCCTGTCTTGTTATTGTATTTGGCTTGTCTTGGTACCCAGAGCCTTGTTACTGTGTTTAACTTGTGTTAGCACCCTGACTTTTTACTGTATGTAGCTTGTCTTAGCACCCTGCCTTGTTGCTGTATTTAGCTTGTGTTAGATCCCTGCCTTATTACTGTGTTTAACTTGTGTTAGCACCCTGCCTTGTTACTGTATTTGGCTTGTCTTGGTACCCAGAGCCTTGTTACTGTATTTAACTTGTGTTAGCACACTGCCTTGTTACTGTATGTACATGTAGCTTGTCTTAGCACCCTGCCTTGTTAATGTATTTAACTTGTGTTAGCACCCTGCCTTGTTACTGTATGTAGCTTGTCTTAGCACCCTGCCTTGGTACTGTATTTAACTTGTGTTAGCACCATGCCTTGCTCCTGCATTTAGTTTGTGTTAGCACCCTGCCTTGTTACTGTATTTAGCTTGTGTTAGCACCCTGCCTTGTTACTGTATTTAGCTTGTGTTAGCACACAGCCTTGCTCCTGCATTTAGTTTGTGTTAGCACCCTGCTATGTTACTGTATTTAGCTTGTGTTAGCACCCTGCCTTGTTACTGAATTTAGCTTGTGTTAGCACACTGCCTTGTTTCAGTATTTAGCTTGTCTTCGTACACAGAGCCTTGATGCTGTATTTGGATTGTTTTAGCACACAGCCTTTATAAAAATGTAGCTTGTCTTGGTACACAGAGCCTTGTTACTGTATTTAGCTTGTGTTAGCACCTTGCCTTGTAACTGAGTTTAAATTGTGTTAGCACCATGCCATGTGACTGTATTTAACTTATGTTAGTACCACTGTATTTAGCTTGTGTTAGCACCCTCCCCTACCTTATTGAGAATGTAGTTTGTCTTGATACCCAAAGCCTTGTTACTGTATGTAGCTTGTGTTAGCACCATTCCTTGTTACTGTATTTAGCTTGTGTTAGCACCATGCCTTGTTACTGTATTTAGCTTGTGTTCACTCCCTGCCCTACCTTGTTAGTGTTTTTTTTTAAATGTAGCTTGGCATGGTACCCAGAGCCTTGTACCTGTGTTTAGCTTGTGTTAGAACCCTGCCTTGTGACTGTAATGAACTTGATTTAGCGTATTACCTTGTTACTGTATTTAACTTGTGTTAGCACCCTGCCTTGTTACTGTATTTAGCCTGTCATGGTACACAGAACCACATTGCTGTATTTAGCTTGTGTTAGCACCCTGCCTTATTACTGTGTTTAACTTGTGTTAGCACCCTTCCTTGTTACTGTATTTGGCTTGTCTTGGTACGCAGAGCATTGTTACTGTATTAAGCCTTGTGTTAGCACACTGCCTTGCTCCTGTATTTAGTTTGTGTTAGCACCATTCCTTGTTACTGTATTTAGCTTGTGTTAGCACCCTGCCTTGTTACTGTATTTAGCTTGTGTTAGGACACTGCCTTGTTACTGTATTTAGCTTGTGTTAGGACACTGCCTTGCTACTGTATTTAGCTTGTGTTAGTTCCCTGCCCTACCTTGTTACTGTTTTTTTTTTAATGTAGCTTGGCATGGTACCCAGAGCCTTGTACCTGTATTTAGCTAGTATTAGAACCCTGCCTTATGACTGTTTTGAGCTTGATTTAGCTTCCTACCTTGTTACTGTATTTAACTTGTGTTAGCACCATGCTTTGTTAGTGTATTTAGCTTGTGTTAGCATCCTGCCTTGTTACTGTATTTAGCCTGTCATGGTACACAGAGCCTTGTTGCTGTATTTAGCTTGTGTTAGATCCCTGCCTTATTACTGTGTTTAACTTGTGTTAGCACCCTGCCTTGTTACTGTATTTGGCTTGTCTTGGTACCCAGAGCCTTGTTACTATATTTAGCTTGTGGTACCACCTTGCCTTGTAACTGTATTTAGCTTGTGGTAGTACCTTGCCTTAGCTTTTATTAGCACACTGTATTTAGCTTTTCATGGTACCCAGAGCCTTGTTACTGTATTTCGCTTGTTTTAGAACCCTGCCTTGTGACTGTATAGAGCTTGATTTAGCTTCCTACCTTGTTACTGTATTTAAATTGTGTTAGCACCAAGCTTTGTTACTGTATTTAGCTTGTGTTAGCACCATGCCTTGTTACTGTATTTAGCTTGTGTTAGTACCCTACCCTACCTTGTTACTGTGTTTTAAAAATGTGGCTTGTGATTGTACCCAGAGCCTTATTACTGTATGTAGCTTGTGTTAGAGCCCTGCCTTGTGACTGTATTGAACTTGATTTAGCTTATTACCTTGTTACTGTATTTAACTTGTGTTATCACCATGCTTTGGTACTGTATTTGGCTTGTGTTAGCACCCTGCCTTGTTACTGTGTTTAAATTGTGTTAGCACCCTACCTTGTTACTGTATTTGGCTTGTCTTGGTACGCAGAGCATTATTACTGTATTTAGCTTGTGTTAGCACACTGCCTTGCTCCTGTATTTAGCTTGTGTTAGCACCCTGCCTTGTTACTGTATTTAGCTTGTGTTAGCACCATTCCTTGTTACTGTATGTAGTCTGTGGTAGCACCTTGCATTATTACTGTATTTAGCTTGTGTTATCACCCTGCCTTACCTTGTTTCTGTTAGCTTGCCTTGGTACCCAGAGTCTGGTTACTGTATTTAGCCCTACCTTGTTACTGTATTTAGCTTGTGTTAGTAATCTGCTTTCTGACATTGTGTAGCTTGTCTTGGTCCTTAAATTATATACCTTGTTTTGGTACCCATTGTACTGATAGAGTAGTTAGCTTGTATTGGTACCCTACCTTGTCAGTATGTAAACCTAGGCAGTCTTCATACCTGTAAACCTAGCCCACCTGCATACATGTATATGTATGTGAAGCTGAACTGTCAAAAGAAACACTAAGACCAAGCATACAACAGATGGTCACAATTGTGAATGAAATTCATCATCCACTGTGGAACAATTACTATGAATATTTGTAATGACCTACATAATAAATGTATGCAGGTGAGCTAGGTTTACATACATGAACAAGGTTTACAGGTTTGAATGTGGACTAGGTTTGCATACATGTATGAAGGTGGGCTATATACATGGGCTATGTCCACATACATGGGTTATGTCCACATACATGGGCTATTTTAACAAGGTTTGGTGACAAAGGAATGTAACAGGGCAGTGTACTAATACCAGATACAGCATTATGAACCTAAACAGGATACCCGTGCATTTTATAAACAGGCACACAAGCTACAAACTGTAACAAGACAGGTTACCAATACTAATAACAAGGCAGTGTACCAAGACAAGTTACTTAATCTACATACCAAGTTTAGCTACTCACACCCATAACAAGGTAGGCTGCTAATACAGTAACAAGGCACTGTGCACCAAGACAAGCTAAATACAGTAACAAGCCAGGGTGTTAGCACAAGCTAAATACAATAGCAAGTTAGAGTGCTAACAAAAGCTAAATACAGTACAATAACAAGGCAGGGTGCTGACACAAGCTCAATACCGCAAAAAGTCTCTGGGTACCAAGGCAAGCTCAATACAGCAACAAGGCAGAGTACTAACACAAGCTAATAACAGTAACAAGGTAGTGTGCTAACACAAGCTAAATCCAGTAACAAGGCAGGGTGCTAACACAAGCTACATACAATAACAAGGCAGTGTGTTGACACAAGTTAAATACAGCAACAAGGCTCTGGGTACCAAGGCAAGCTCAATACAGCAATAAGGCAGGGTGTTAACACAAGCTAAACACAGTAACAAGGTAGTGTGGTAACACAAGCTAAATACAGTAACACGGCTCTGGGTACCAAGACAAGACAAGACAAGCTACATTTTTAAAACAGTAACATGGTGGGGCAGGGTGCTAACACAAGCTAAATACAGTAACAAGGCATGGTGCTAACACAAGCTAAATACAGTAACAAGGCAGTGTGCTAACACAAGCTAAATACAGTAACAAGGTAGGGTGCTAACACAAGCTAAATACAGTAACAAGGCTCTGGGTACCAAGGCAAGCTACTTTTTTAAAAAACAGTAACATGGCAGGGCAGGGTGCTAACACAAGCTAAATGCAGTAACAATGCTCTTGGTACCATGACAAGTTCAACACAGCAACAGGGCAGGGTGCTAACACAAGCTAACATGGTAGTGTGCTAACACAAGCTAAACACAGTAACAAGACAGTGTGCTAATACAAGCTAAATACAGTACCAAGGCAGGGTGCTAACACAAGCTACATACAATAACACTGCAGGGTGCTGACACAAGTTAAATACAGCAACAAGGCTCTGGGTACCAAGGCAAGCTCAATACAGCAACAAGGCAGGGTGTTAACACAAGCCAAACACATTAACAAGGTAGTGTGCTAACACAAGTACAGTAACACGGCTCTGGGTACCAAGACAAGACAAGACAAGCTACATTTTTAAAACAGTAACATGGTCGGGCAGGGTGCTAACACAAGCTAAATACGGTAATAAGGCATGGTGCTAACACAAGCTAAATACAGTAACAAGGCAGTGTGCTAACACAAGCTAAATACAGTAACAAGGCAGTGTGCTAACACAAGCTAAATACAGTAACAAGGCTCTGTGTACCACGAAAAGCTACATTTTAGAAAAGGCTGCATGCTAACAAAATCCAAATACAGCAACAAGGCTCTGTGTACCAAAACAAGCTAAACACTGTAACAAGGCAGTGTGCTAACACAAGCTAAGCACAATAACAAGGCAGTGTGCTAACACAAGCTAAATACAGTAACAAGGTAGGGTGCTAACACAAGCTAAATACAGTAACAATGCTCTTGGTACCATGACAAGTTCAACACAGCAACAGGGCAGGGTGCTAACACAAGCTAAACACAGTAACATGGTAGTGTGGTAACACAAGCTAAACACAGTAAAAAGGCAGTGTGCTAACACAAGTTAAATACAGTAACAAGGCAGGGTGCTAACACAAGCTACATACAATAACAAGGCAGGGTGCTGACACAAGTTAAATACAGCAACAAGGCTCTGGGTACCAAGGCAAGCTCAATGCAGCAACAAGGCAGGGTGTTAACACAAGCTAAACACAGTAACAAGGCAGGGTGCTAACACAAGCTACATACAATAACAAGGCAGGGTGCTGACACAAGTTAAATACAGCAACAAGGCTCTGGGTACCAAGGCAAGCTCAATACAGCAACAAGGCAGGGTGTTAACACAAGCTAAACACAGTAACAAGGTAGTGTGCTAACACAAGCTAAATACAGTAACACGGCTCTGGGTACCAAGACAAGACATGACAAGCTACATTTTTAAAGCAGTAACATGGTAGGGCAGGGTGCTAACACAAGCTAAATACAGTAACAAGGCATGGTGCTAACACAAGCTAAATACAGTAACAAGGCAGTGTGCTAACACAAGCTAAATAAAGTAACAAGGCAGTGTGCTAGCACAAGCTAAATACAGTAACAAGGCTCTGTGTACCACGAAAAGCTACATTTTAAAAAAAGGCTGCATGCTAACACAATACAAATACAGCAACAAGGCTCTGTGTACCAAATACAGTAACAAGGCAGTGTGCTAGCACTAGCTAAATACAGTAACAAGGCAGTGTGCTAACACAAGCTAAATTCAGTAACAAGGCTCTGTGTACTACGACAAGCAACATTTTTAAAAAGGCTGCGTGCTAACACAATCCAAATACAGCAACAAGGCTCTGTGTACCGAGACAAGCTAAATACTGTAACAAGGCAGTGTGCTAACACAAGCTAAATACAGTAACATGGCAGTGTGCTAACACAAGCCAAATACATTAACAAGGTAGTGTGCTAACACAAGCTAAATACAGTAACAAGGTAGGGTGCTAACACAAGCTCAATGCAGTAACAAGGCTCTGGGTACCAAGGCAAGCTGCTTTTTATAAAACAGTAACAAGGTAGGGCAGTGTGCTAACACAAGCTAATTACAGTCATAAAGCTCTGGGTACCATTTCAAGACAAGACAAGCTACATTTTTAAAACAGTAACATGGTAGGGCAGGGTGCTAACACAAGCTAAATACAGTAATAAGGCAGTGTGCTAACACAAGCTAAATACAGTAACAAGGCTCTGTGTACCACGACAAGCTACATTTTTAAAAAGGCTGTGTGCTAACACAATCCAAATACAGCAACAAGGCTCTGTGTACCAAGACAAGCAAAATACTGTAACAAGGCAGTGTGCTAACACAAGCTAAGTACAGTAACAAGGCGGTGTGCTAACACGAGCTAAATACAGTAACAAGGCAGGGTGCTAACACAAGCTACATACAAAAACAAGGCAGGGTACTGACACAAGTTAAATACAGCAACAAGGCTCTGGGTACCAAGGCAAGCTCAATACAGCAACAAGGCAGGGTGCTAACACAAGCTAAATACGGTAACAAGGTAGTGTGCTAACACAAGCTAAATACAGTAACAAGGTAGGGTGCTAACACAAGCTAAATACAGTAACAAGGCTCTGGATACCAAGGCAAGCTGCTTTTTAAAAAACAGTAACAAGGTAGGGCAGTGTGCTAACACAAAATACAGTCACAAGGCTCTGGGTACCAAGACAAGACAAGAGATGCTACATTATTAAAACAGTAACATGGTAGGGGAGGGTGCTAACACAAGCTAAATACAGTAATAAGGCAGTGTGCTAACACAAGCTAAATATAGTAACAAGGCAGGGTGCTAACACAAGCTAAATACAATAACAAGGCTCTATGTACCACGACAAGCAACATTTTTAAAAGGGCTGCGTGGTAACAATATCCAAATGCAGCAACAAGGCACTGTGTACCAAGACAAGCTAAATGCTGTAACAAGGCAGTGTGCTAACACAAGCTATATACAGTAACAAGGCAGTGTGCTAACACATGCTTAATTCAGTAACAAGGCTCTGTGTACCACGACAAGCTACATTTTAAAAAAGGCTGCGTGCTAACACAATCCAAATACAGCAACTAGGCTCTGTGTACCAAAACAAGATAAATACTGTAACAAGGCAGTGTGCTAACTCAGGCTAAATACAGTAACAAGCAGGGTGCTAACACAAGCTAAGTACAGTAACAAGGCAGGGTGCTAACACAAGCTAAATACAGTAACAAGGTAGGGTGCTAACACAAGCTAAATACAGTAACAGGGCTCTGGGTACCAAGGCAAGCTACTTTTTTAAAAAACAGTCACATGGTAGGGCAGGGTGCTAACACAAGCTAAATGCAGTAACAATGCTCTTGGTACCATGACAAGTTCAACACAGCAACAGGGCAGGGTGCTAACACAAGCTAAACACAGTAACAAGGTAGTGTGCTAACACAAGCTAAACACAGTAACAAGGCAGTGTGCTAACACAAGCTAAATACAGTAACAAGGCAGGGTGCTAACACAAGCTACATACAATAACAAGGCAGGGTGCTGACACAAGTTAAATACAGCAACAAGGCTCTGGGTACCAAGGCAAGCTCAATACAGCAACAAGGCAGGGTGTTAACACAAGCTAAACACAGTAAAAAGGTAGTGTGCTAACACAAGCTAAATACAGTAACAAGGTAGGGTGCTAACACAAGCTAAATACAGTAAGAAAGCTCTGGGTACCAAGGCAAGCTGCTTTTATAAAAACAGTAACAAGGTAGGGCAGTGTGCTAACACAAGCTCAATACAGCAACAAGGCAGGGTGCTAACACAAGCTAAACACAGTAACAAGGTAGGGCAGTGTGCTAACACAAGCTCAATACAGCAACAAGGCAGGGTGCTAACACAAGCTAAACACAGTAACAAGGCAGTGTGCTAACACAAGCTAAATACAGTGACAAGGCAGGGTGCTAACACAAGCTAAATACAGTAACAAGGCAGGGTGCTAACACAAGCTAAATACAGTAACAAGGCAGGGTGCTAACACAAGCTAAATACAGTAACAAGGCAGGGTGCTAACACAAGCTAAACACAGTAACAAGGCAGTGTGCTAACACAAGCTAAATACAGTAACAAGGCAGGGTGCTAACACAAGCTAAATACAGTAACAAGGCAGTGTGCTAACACAAGCTAAATACAGTAACAAGGCAGGGTGCTAACACAAGCGAAATACAGTAACAAGGCAGGGTGCTAACACAAGCTAAACACAGTAACAAGGCAGTGTGCTAACACAAGCTAAATACAGTAACAAGGCAGTGTGCTAACACAAGCGAAATACAGTAACAAGGCAGTGTGCTAACACAAGCTAAATTCAGTAACAAGGCTCTGTGTACCACGACAAGCTACATTTTTAAAAAGGCTGCGTGCTAACACAATCCAAAGACAGCAACAAGGCTCTGTGTACCAAGACAAGCTAAATGCTGTAACAAGGCAGTGTGCTAACACAAGCTAAATACAGTAACAAGGCAGTGTGCTAACACAAGCCAAATACATTAACAAGGTAGTATGCTAACACAAGCTAAATACAGTAACAAGGCAGGGTGCTAACACAAGCTAAATACAGTAACAAGGCAGGGTACTGACACAAGTTAAATACAGCAACAAGGCTCTGGGTACCAAGGCAAGCTCAATACAGCAACAAGGCAGGGTGCTAACACAAGCTTAATACAGTAACAAGGTAGTGTGCTAACACAAGCTAAATACAGTAACAAGGTAGGGTGCTAACACAAGCCAAATACATTAACAAGGTAGTATGCTAACACAAGCTAAATACAGTAACAAGGCAGGGTGCTAACACAAGCTAAATACAGTTTACAAGGCAGGGTACTGACACAAGCTAAATACAGTAACAAGGCTCTGGGTACCAAGGCAAGCTGCTTTTTAAAAAACAGTAACGAGGTAGGGCAGTGTGCTAACACAAAATACAGTCACAAGGCTCTGGCATGGGTACCAAGACAACACAAGACAAGCTACATTATTAAAACAGTAACATGGTAGGGCAGGGTGCTAACACAAGCTAAATACAGTAATAAGGCAGTGTGCTAACACAAGCTAAATATAGTAACAAGGCAGGGTGCTAACACAAGCTAAATACAGTAACAAGTCTCTGTGTACCACGACAAGCTACATTTTTAAAAAGGCTGCGTGCCAACACAATCCAAATACAGCAACAAGGCTCTGTGTACCAAGACAAGCTAAATACTGTAACAAGGCAGTGTGCTAACACAAGCTATATACAGTAACAAGGCAGTGTGCGAACACAAGCTAAATACAGTAACAAGTCTCTCTGTACCACGACGAGCTACATTTTAAAAAAGGCTGTGTGCTAACACAATCGAAATACAGCAACAAGGCTCTGTGTACCAAGACAAGCTAAATACTGTAACAAGGCAGTGTGCTAACACAGGCTAAATACAGTAACAAGGCAGGGTGCTAACACAAGCTAAATACAGTAACCAGGCATGGTGCAGACACAATCTGAATACAGTAACACGGCATGGTGCTAAATATAGTAACAAGGCAGGGTGCTAACACAAGCTAAATACGGTAACAAGGCATAGTGCTAACACAAGATAAATACAGTACCAAGGCAAGGTGTTACCACAAGCTAAATACAGTAACAAGGCTCTGGGTACCAAGACAAGACAAGGCAAGCTACATTTCAAAAACAATGTAGGGCAGTGTGCTACCACAAGCTAAATACAGTAATAAGGCAGTGTGGTAACAAGGCAGGGTGCGTTGACAAGATAAATACAGCAACAAGGCTCTGTGTACCAAGATAAGATAAATACAGTAACAAGGCAGTGTGCTAACACAAGCTAAATACAGTTGCTAACACAAGCTAAATACAGTAACAAGGCAGGGTGCTAACACAAGCTAAATACAGTAACAAGGCAGGGTGCTAGCACAAGCTAATTACAGTTCTATCAATGACTGCTTTTATTTCGAGGTTGTGATTGATTGATTTTGTTGGATGGACTTCTAATCCTTGAAGTGGTTATTCTGACAGTGCGTGCCTGGTCGTTCGTGTGTGCGTGTGTGTTTGTGTGTGTGTGTTTGTGTGTGTGTGCGTGCATTTGTGTGCGTGTGTGTGTGTGCGTGTGTGTGTGTGCGTGTGTGTGTGTGTGCGTGTGTGTGTGTGTGCGTACGTGTGTGTTTGTTTATGGGTTACTACAGCTGTACGGCACTTTAACTCACGTATGATAGAATCTGATAAATCAGACCGATCTCGTTTTAAAAAGATTCGTTTGTCTCGTCCTTGCTAAATTTGATGCGCACCATACATGATTTCAACTGACCGTACGACGTAAGGCGATCGTAAGATTTGATTTTGCAGAAATCAGCGTGTACAAGATGTAGCCGAGGAAAGGCAAACGCATCGTGGACCGTCGTGCAAAGAGAAGGTGGGGCAGTTTCGTTCCACACGACTCGAGGGTGGGGCTACGTGTCCAAGCTAGGTGGAGGTGTGGCATTCAGATGACATCATTACCAGAGTTAATAATTGTGCGCAATGCGCATGCGTAGCGAATTGAAATAGATTCCGTAGCGTACGCTGGGTTTTAGTGATGAGAAAATTATTTGTTTTTTGTTTCAGAGTTGATATCTTAACATTGCTACACCTCGATGCGGTTAATTGCATGTAGTTATTAAAACTAATTAACCTTGATTAATAAAATTTTAATTAAAAATATGGATAAAAATTTGCCTAAACCCTTGATGTTTGTGTCAAAATCCTAGATTTTTAGCAACATCTGTTGAAAAGATATTCCAGTTTAAAAGCGTTGCGTTCTTTCGTGAAGACCCTGTATAACACTAGTGTACACTCAACCACAGGGTACACACCCTTCCTGCTCATGCATGGATATGAAGCCAGGCTACCAGTTGATATAATTTTTGGATCAAGATCCAAAGAAAGGCACTCACTTTGTGACTATGTGGATGAGGTACAGGATAGATTGGAGGCTACCTTTCAGAAAGTCCGGGAAAAGACAGGTCAGGAGGTGAAGAGACAAAAGACATATTACGACAGGAATACACTTGAGGAAGGTAAGCTAGTATGGCTGTGGAACCGAGCTATGGCCATCTGCCATAGGGTCCAATTCATAGGTGTTTGCAATGGGGTACTCGACGTAAGGATTACCCCATACCTTTTTGCTGTGGGGTGCTTCGTAGCTTTGTAGCTGTGTGCTGAAGGTTTCACTCCTACACCATACACTGCTGTGACAGCTATGGCTGTCTGCTATAGGGTCCAATTCATAGATGTTTGCTATGAGGTACTACTCAACACAGGGATAACCACATAGCTTAGTGCTGTGGGCTGCTTCGTAGCTATTTGCCATAAGGTTCACTCCATACACTGCTCTGATAACTATGTCCATCTGCCAAAGGGTCCACTTCATATAGGTATTTGCTATGGGGTTCTTGACACAGGGATAACTATTTGCTGTGGGGTGCTTTGTAGCTGTGTGGCATATGGTTCACTCCATATAGTCTGCTCTGATAGCTATGGCTTTTGCCATC
The DNA here is from genome assembly GCA_949361645.1 of Spongilla lacustris. Classification (NCBI taxonomy): domain Eukaryota; kingdom Metazoa; phylum Porifera; class Demospongiae; order Spongillida; family Spongillidae; genus Spongilla; species Spongilla lacustris. The sequence goes on from OX442421.1 coordinate 1,731,184, forward strand.
GGGTCCAATTCATAGGTGTTTGCAATGGGGTACTGGACATAGGGATAACCCCATAGCATTTTGCTATGGGGTGATTCATAGCGGCGTGTTGTACGATTCACTTAATACATGTCTGGTCTGATAGCTATGTCCATCTGCCATAGGGTCCAATTCATAGGTGTCTGCAATGGGTTACTCAAGAGCATGCATGCATTATTGTGGGATCCCCCAATGACTCCGGGGTGTTTAGTAGCTGGTGTCTTTCATGCTAGCAGTCGTAACCGATTTTACGCGGAAGACTCAAATTTGCATCCATTTAATTAAGTTACGTCAACACGGTTGACTCAAATTTGCGTCCAGCTGTGTGTCATACACACTATAAACAAATGGCTATGTATTTTGTGCTTCAATTGCCTGTTTTGTAATCAGTGGGGACCCTTCTTTCACTTAGAAAGAATGATAGGTAAGGCTAATCAGACTAGGTTGAATGTAAACACGGCACGGTACGACGATATAAATAAGATTGTCTTTGTACGACCAAGCCCAGGCTAAATAAGTACTTAGAACGCTATAGTACCGACAAATGCCGACTATTATGAGTGGACATAAGCTTAACAACCAAGAGGAAATAAAAAGCCTGAACTGGGAAAGCAGTCTCCAGCACGAGCGGCTATCTAATCAACGGTGTCTTTTGGCAAAATATACTGCCACTTGCAAGCGTGCTGGAAACAAAATAATTCGGCCAAGGGTTAGCCCTTGGACTCTAGAGTTGTTTAAACGCAACTTGTACATACAAATGTCCCACTATTCTGTACTTGTGTCAGTACACGCACGGGATAGCTAATTAGCTTTAAAACTTGAATTGAAATTCCGCTACACAAAAGTCAATTAGGTAATTGAAAACTTACCATATAATCGGTTAACTCCATCTGTAATCAGCTCTACTGATGCTAACTGGAATGCTGTGTGGGGGCTATTACGTTCACTTGCATTGATGGTTCTAATGATACTGCGAGGGAGCTGATCCCATTGGTCCCTGGGTCGTTGACTTAACTTTCAGCTAGGGTTGACATCTTACTTGCATTTTACAGTATGCGTCAATATAAAGGTAACGCCACACAGTGCGCTACGAAGTAGCGCACTACCTTATATAGGTAGAAATGTGCGGTAGGTAGAAATGTGCAATATAAACGTAGAAAAATGCTCTACCTTATGGCCAACACGTAACATATAAACATGTTTACAACAAGTGTTCGATTCTGCAGCTGCTACAACTACCCGCGCTCTGCTAGGACGATTTTATATCGCTGATGCTACTAGACTGAACGACGCTGCGAAGGTTGCTTGATCTAGAGTGCCACCTGCCCAACTTCACACTCACAGACACGCGAGTCGAGTGAGTCGTGTTCGATCACGATAAGCAAGCGCGCGAGTCCTCGTATGAGTGCATATTGCGAGCGTCACTCAACAACCGAACTACATGTACGGCTCGGCCCGCTTTACAATAGTTGGCGCGCTGATGTGTACTTTCAATCGATCGCACGTACGATGAAAACTTGTTGAAAACAGTTCTAATTGTTATAATCAGCAGATTATTATCTGTAATCATACTTTTGCGTGCGCTTAGATTAACTGGATAGATGCCATAATTGTATGTCTACTGTAAAGGGTCCTGGGTGTGGCCCTTACATGGAGGGGAACAGGGTTAAAGCACTTGAAGGGCCCTGGGTGTGGCCTATCACAAAAGGCAGAATGGGGTTAATAGACTTGGGTGTGGCCAATCTTTGGAGGCAGAATGGGGTTAAGGGGCTTACGAGCCAGAATTTAAGCGACTTAGCCGCCTATAGGGTCCTGGGGTTTGGGCAGAGTGGGGTTAATGAACATGAGCCGCTAGAAGGATCCTGGGTGTGGCCTATCTCTGAAGGCAGAATGGGTTTAACCCCAAAGCATCTCACTCACTGACCACACCCATGGGACCTATGTGCCACAGAGTTCATTAACCCCAAAGCATCTCATGCACTGACCACACCCATGGGACCTCTGTGCCGCAGAGGTCATTAACCCCAAAGCATTTCACTCACTGACCACACCCATGGGACCTCTGTGCTGCAGAGGTCATTAACCCCAAAGCATCTCACTCGTTCACGTCACTGCCGATTCAGAGCTGATTTCGCTGCCTAATGTATTTTGTACACAAACGCCTCCGAGAACAAAGTTGCGATTGCAACATAGCACAGGTCTTAAGATATGCATAAGAGACAGTACTAAAGGTAGAAAGTAACTTGCCTCTACAAATTTTGCTTCGTTCCGCTTTTGTTAGCAACTCAAAAACTTCTATCTATTTCTTACACAGCTACGAAAATATTCTATGGCCGTGACACTATGTATTGACGGATATTTAGATCGGCTGGTAATCGGTTAAGCTATACCAGCCAAAACAAAGTTGTAAATTTTACTATGTATATACATGTAATTCTACTTTTAAATTCATTAAGGAACAATCATCAGCATAGTTGAAGGAGGAGAAAAACAACGTGCTTCATGTAACTTTCAAAGTTCCAAATCATGTGGTGAATGAGCTCTTCCTGTCTTCCAGCTCTTATAAGAGCCCTGTTTGTGCCCATGGGATGAACTCTCTGGCTAAGAAGGCCCATGGGTGTGGTCAATGAGTGAGAAGTTATGGGGTTAATGAACTCTCCAGATAAGAGGTGTGGTCAATAGTGGATGAGAAGTCAACTCTTTGACAGTCAACATGGATAATGTAATTAATTGATTAATGTTTTTAATTATGGCTACCCGTACGGCTTTTGCTTAGTAGTTGTTCTCGAAGAATCTCGCGGTTAACCTCCTTAAAAAAGATACTATCTATGATAGAAGAGTGTTTTATGATGTATGATGTTTGTTATGATATATGGTGTACTAGCCTGAAAACAATTGGCAGCTAACAAGACCCGATTTAGGTGGAGCGAAGCAGGCAGGGATTCGAAGCCTTATATTGCTATACTACGCAACAGTCGATGAAATCACCATAGTTCTATCCCTTGTTGTTTCCAGACTTTTTAAAAGGCTTTGCTCGCCCATGTTTTAATAGAAAATGCAGGTGCTAATTCAAAGCCGCTGGTGACGATAGAGACACCATTACGTGTACAACAGCAGCTGTTCGTTCCCGCTTTCCTAAGGCTTATTGGTACACGGAGCGTGTAACTGTGCGACACAGACTGGTTTTCTATATGTGTGCATATATACCGGTATATATGCACTTGGCGGTTAACGCGAATTAATTTTTAGTATTTATATAATGCACTTGGCGGTCAAAGAGTTAATGAACTGTCCTGCTAAGAGGGCCTATGGGTGTGGTGAATGAGTAAGAAGTTGTGGGGTAATGAACTCTCCAGCTAAGAGGGCCTATGGGTGTAGTCAATGAGTGAGATGTTGTGGGGTTAATGAACTATCCTGCTAAGAGAGCCTATGGGTGTGGTGGGTGAGATGTTATGGGGTTAATCAACTCTCCGGCTAAGAGGGCCTATTCAGTATGTGAAGAAGTAGCCGAGTACGCTGGAATGTCCGCAGGTCAGCTTGCGCACACGACATAATAAGTGTCTATCAGCTCCAACACTCCAAGGAGAGAGATCTCTCTAGTCCAAAATGTACATTGTTTTATACCAACTCTAAGCATGAAAAACGACACAATGATGTCCTCATGGCAGCGCAATACAGTTACAAATGCACAATAGTGTCCACGCAGTGGCGCTGCAGAGCGGCTTCTATTGAGCTCGAATAGTTCCATTCTCACTCATGACTGGCTTCTTCACACAATATATTTCACTCATTTTTTATCTGTAAATGACTATTGTAATAAAAAATGAGATATCAGGGTACAGGGGGGGAAGTGCCTGTTTACTCTCCAATAACCACATCAGTTGTTTTAATAATCGCTAACGTACCACTGTGAGGGGATAGCCAAGATAGCATCTTACACTGCATTCACCGTTCTGTCGCAGTTGTATTATATACAGGTGTATCGCCTCGGGCACCCATTACGCTAGGAGGTTGGAGGGGCGTGCCTGTTTACTCTGACGAGATACTCCTTGAATCAGCATTTACAGCTGCCTGCCCATTTGCAGTTCCTGGACATGTACTTTGGACATGTGTTTAGTTGTAAGCCTTTTGGCGACTGTAATGGAACGTAACAGCTTTATAAGTACGTTGCGGTCGGAGTGTAATTATTTTACAGTCATAAAGTAATTAATTCTGATCGTAACGCAAGTACGGCGCAACGCAATAATCCATACCGTAATGCGTAGCGCCAACTTTATTCTGGCGCGTACTGTACACCTTGGCCAAGAGTTTCATTTTGCAGCACATGGCAGAGAAAGAGAAACAGCTGACTGGGCTACAGAAACAGCTTGCTGAGCTACAGAAACAGCAGGCTGAGCTACAGAAACAGCAGGCTGAGCTACAGAAACAGCAGGCTGAGCTACAGAAACAGCAGGCTGAGCTACAGGAACAACTGCTGCAATACAGATAAAGCAATTGGATGATTGGTAGCGCTGATTGCATTATGTCTCTACAGGTATCAATGCACAGTAATCTTATGATGCAACATTAATAAACTATAACTTTAATAATGTATATTCACTATGGTATTATAATATGAATTATGTATATAATTATAATAATAATGGTTGCTGGGGTGCAGAAGCCCAGTCCACCATTTCTCGGCTAGCATCCCGTCTGGCCATCCAGTTGCAGTGTAGCAAATCCAAGGCCATCACATCTAACACTGGTGAGAGCAAATGCTCGAGCTATACTTTCACGTTCAGGCTTTTTCAGGTCTGACGGTGGAGTTTAACTTTGATTTTTGCATGTTTTTAAAGTGTATTTGTAATTGTAAATTATTAATAATTTCAAATTTGCTGAGGGTTATATCACTGCTCCAACAGGATGGACCCTGTTTAGTGCTTTTCATCAATGTTGGCAAGTGTGAGATCTACAGTCATAACCACCTAGAGGGATTTCCTGAGCAAATTGTTAAGTCAAACAAAGCATGTTTTGTAATTCTAGGAATCCCTATTGGTGATGCAGAGTTCTGTGCTTCATTTATTTCTTCAAAGCATGTTGAATCGAAATACCTTCTCGCGCTCAATTTGCGCCAATGATTTGGGCAAATTGCGTTCCGCTCAATGTATGGGGAGGCGGGGATTATAACATTGGCACGAATCAAGTGGGAAAATGTGCGTGTCGTTTGTTCAACTGTATCTCCGAAACAGATGGCATAAAAATTAACGAACAGAATGTATTGATAGGTATAGGGCCTCTCTATTTACAAACCGAATTTGAAGCGATTTCATTACTCGTACCGAAAGTTATAGTGGGTTTGAACCAAGCTGGGTATCGAATGTTGTATGCTGATTGCAAGACCCCAAAGTGTATTTTACCACACAGAAATGGTGTGGTATGACTATGAAGTGTTGAAAATAGGATGTTGATAGCATTAACTGATCACAAGTTATAGCGATTCAAATGAAAATTTTATATCTAAATGCAAAGCGTGATTTTCTCATGAACTGTCCCATAATACAGGGTGATCCAAAAGTCACGCAAAATGTTTGAATTGGTATAACTCCAGAACTGAACATTGTAAAATTATGCTGTTTGAACTAAAAAACATGCCAATCATTAACTTAAAGTTAAAAGTTATTCTTAAGTTTATTTAATACATGCCAATGCATTGATCAACAACTCCCAGAAAGTGTGTAAAAATTGATTTTTATCGCTATTAATATTACTTATCACGTGATCTACCTTATTTAAGGTTTTTGCGGGAAAACCCCTGCTCAAAGTCTAGCAAATCACCAATATCGCGGTAAATCTATGCAAAGAAGCATCCAATAATCGTGCCAATAAATAGTTTACCATCTTGCCTGGTGCCTAACGAAGTCAAACGTTTAAAACGGAATTCATTAATTTCCGTTAATTGGACTTGGTGAAAAGCAGTGTTTGAATTATTAGACCATAGAGGAAGTCATACTCTAATTGTGGAACTAGCATTTGCATTGATTTGTGTTTTGAAAGCAGAGTTTAAAGCTGTTGAAGTTAGGCAGTGCTGACGCATGCGCGGTATCCATATAAAGTATGTTAGCAGGGGCGGATACAGGAAATCTGGAAGGGGGGGGCCCGACATGAATAATCAATAGGGAGGGGGTGCGGGAGGGGGTATATATTTCACTCATTTTGTTTTAATAGTCACCCTTGTCTCCTACTTTATGATCTGAAAGCATTTCGGCATTATACAGGGGTGGATACAGGAAATCTGGAAGGGGGGCCAACATTAATAATCAATAGGGGGAGGGTGCGGGAGGGGGATGTGCCCCCTCCGGCGCGAAGAGCGTAAGCTTTTGGGGATCCCGCTCTTAGCGACACAGACTATCTATCAATACTTTGAAGCCTTTAACTGGGGCGAAAGACTAATAATAATGGTTGGAGAGGAGGGGGGGGGAGGAACAGTATCCTAAATTCATGATCTATTGGAGTCAAATGGAACATAACGTATTTATGCTCATTTCAAATTTTATTGAACTAATGGTTGTTGTCCGTTTTGGGCTCGATACAAAAACAATGGGACTATAGAAGACCCATAAACTTAGGGGGCTTGTCCAAACTATTTTGGGAAAAATTAGCGTCATTGTGGTGTAACATATCAACCCCCCCCCCCCCCACCTCTTAACCTTTAATAGTGCTACCACCAATAAGTAGTGAAAAGGAGACTAAGTTCAATGCTATAAATTGCTAATCATTTTGTTTATGTTCGCGGGAGCAACGAACATGCTTATGCATCCTTGAAGTTTGGGCAGCTTTCTAGATGATAAAAATTATTTCATGCTATAGAATATGTGCATCATTGTTGGAAAAAAACAGCTTGTATGTTTTAATGATTTTAATTTTCACTGCAATGGTTGTTATAAATGGCAGAACTCACCATCCTGAATTCAGGATTTTACCGATCCTGCATGAATTCAGGATCGTTTCACGCAACATGACAGTACTGCAAGCATAATTAATATCACCCCTCCCCTACCTTACCACACACCTGCAGAGGCTCCCTTTGGCTTTGACTTGTCAACCACTGCATACACATCCTCACCTGGTCCCTCTTTATGTTTGATAGCACTACCACCACTCAAAGTGAACCAACACAGCTATCCATTAACAGAAGTAAGGGTTATGAGGTGCTAACAAAGGTGAGGGTTATGAGGTACTAACAGAGGTGAGGGTTATGAGGTGCTAACAAAGGTGGGGGTTATGAGATACTAACAGAGGTGAGGGTTATGAGGTACTAACAGGTGAGGGTTATGAGGTACTAACAGAGGTGAGGGTTATGAGGTACTAACAGAGGTGGGGGTTATGAGGTGCTAGGGATTCAGTGGAGATACAATGATATTATTCCTATGTTTTAGCACTGTATAGAACACCATTACAATTATGTTGCTAAATATAGGAATAATCATTTTATTTCCACTGAATCCTTTGTTCCCTGTCTTTTTACACCATCTTTGCCTTCAAATCCTATATACCACTAACTTTCTCAGAGAGAATGTTTGTTATATCTTGTAAAAGAGAGAAAAGGTTTGTTACGAGGGAGAGTGGATAGGCAGTGCTAGTTTTGTCTTGTGTAGATTACATGCAAACCCTTAGACTCGCCTAACCATTAGGTTTCATCTACATTGTACACAAATTCTGGTAAACTATATTAGACCCAAGGTGCATTATAAGCAGTGTCAACTTTCATTGCAGATAATCTTTTGTCCACCAGCTTTAAAAATCTTGATATTTCTACACTCCCAAGATGGTGTTTTTTAGATCCAAATTTTAATGTATGTGCATCTAAATGTACATGTGATCTATTGAAAGCTCTTTATCTTGTTGTTATATGTATATAGGCATAGAAATCAGTGTTCTTGGTGGACTACTAGAGAATTGAAAATATTAAACGAGGAGACTTAGATTCATTTCACTTTTGAGTTATTAATTATACACTTGACTCATCTAACTCTTTTGAGAATTTTATAAGTAGGGGAGGAGTGGGTTAGTTGAGCCACCCCCTTTTTTTAGTTTTAAGAAGAAACATACTTGAATTATGCTAACATATATATTGACATTTCATATGGAGAAATGTGCGGTCACGGAAGTTAGTGGTATGTACAACTAACCGCATGTGGGCAGTATAGGAGATTGTATGGAAAACTCAAGAATATCCTATGTTCTGCTTCAATCTTATGCATTTGAAGTATTGCCCGACTAGTTCTATAAGATATAGGACATGGTACAAATTGTCATGATTTTTTCAAAATTTCTAGCCCCTTCCTGTGGTTTCCCTTGATTTTTTTGCTTTTGGCTTGATGACATTGAAATTGATACCTAATTATCATATTCCATCTCATATATCTGTTGTATCTAATGTGGTAAGGGATTTGCCCGACATGTCCCCAAATCTTGAATCTATGGACATAATTATCGAGTATTTTTCAGATTTTTGCTATGATAATTCCCGGTTCCTCTGAATTTTCTATTCATGCACTAAGATCTGTGTACATTTGCACCGATCATCATCACGTGCGCACTCAAATGATGAACCTAGACAGAATATATTATTCTGACATCATCACGTGTTTGTGGAGGAAGAACCACGCCCAATTGGCCTTGTGCCCAATAAATATTCCGCTATCTTCGTGAGCGTTATATCGATCGACTATGAAAGGCAGTGGCGGATACAGGGGGGGGGGGGGGGGTCAAACCTGGCCTATGCCCCCCCTAACTAATAAGGATACGCACTGTGTAAAAAGGGTTGTTATACTCGTCTGTATAACATTGTTATACAAGTAGTTATACAGTACCTGTTATACACATTGCGTATAATTGTGTATAACTAGCAGTGTGTGCTAATCAAAAAACCACAGTTGTTATACACATTTTGTATAACTGTGTATAACTATGCTAATTACATTCTACCGATCCGAGGGCGTAATTCGTTGCACATATGTAGCTATTTATTAAACATAGGCTACTAATTCAAAAAGATGCCTACGTGTTCCGAAGTTCCAAACAAAGAAATCGCAGAGGGATAGCGTATCTGGTTGGTTGGAGGTCTGGCTAAAATGTACGTTCACACGTGCTAGAAAAAATAGAGCTCTAGCGACGAATTGCGCACATTTGAACCTGAATCATCTATACAGTTCCAGTACATGATGACGTGTGCAGCGAAAAAGCCGCAAGTTGTGTAGATGTCGCGTGGGATGGAGTCACCACTGCAAGGTTTCGAATGGACCATTGGATGCCAAAATGCTTTTGATGAATTGCGTAAACGTTTGGTTTCTTCCCCAGTCCTTGCATACCCAGATTATGAGCGACGTTTCATACTCGACACGGATGCAAGTGATGTTGGAATTGGTGCTGTGCTTTCATAGGTTAGTGATTGTGGTTCTGAGCGTGTTATTGCCTATGCAAGTAGATCGCTTACTAGGCCAGAGCAAAGGTATTGTGTAACACGTAAAGAATTAAGTTGTCACTGTGCAAAAACTTTGTTATACGATAGCGTATTCTATAGCGTATATTTGAATATACACCATAAATATACACACTAGCGTATAGAACCATATACGCTGGTGCGTATATTCAAATATAACCGATCACGTGACATTTGTGGTTGCTTAGCAAACCATTGAATTCACTTTGTGGCTACGTTGTCGATCACCGTATTCTAAATGCTTTATATTCCGTATATTTATCTCCTACCACTCCCACCCTCGTTCCCGATCCAATACAGTAGATTTTCTTAAATTTTGATAATTTTGCGCATACAGGGAAGTGGTTAGCACGTGCCGCATTGTCCCTCGAAATGGTAGTGACAATGGAGCGCGAAAGAAAAAGGTATAGGCCTACTCATTTCTTGTGTTTTGCTAAGTGCGTATTTACTCTGTCTATATTTTAAAGAAAATGTGCACATAACTGACTACGTGTTGGAGGAACACCGCGGGCACTTTGTCAAGTGAGGTAATTTCTTTTACTTGCAGACTGTCGCATCGTGATTTGTTGCTGACCGGTACGGTAAGTGCTTGTTCATTTTAACCCGCACTGTTTTTACATTTGTTCACAATTTGCTAGGTCAAACATCTCAGATACGAGACAAGAAAGGTAAGCATTGCTCTTGCCGGATAATGTCTCTGTTGCTTTGTATATACAATCTGGATCAACACGATCGAGGATATAGCAAATGTGGTGAGTCTAATATTTTTGACGATATGAATTCATATCTCTTATTCCTACAGCGCCTTGGATCATATATATGCAGCATACCGCCTCGGACTGTGTGTTGTTTTGTTTGTTGTTGTACACAGTACGGTCGGCATCAAATCACGATGACGCAGACTGCAAACGTTTTGTAAATAAAAAAATACCTGATTTGTGAAAGTGCCCAGTATTCGTCCAACACGCAGTCACTGTCAGTTACCTCCATTATGCACGAACTTTAAAATTAAGACAAAATCACAAGTACAGTAAATACGCCTTGAGCATAACACAAGAAATGAGTTACCTTTTTTTCTACCGCGATGCATTGTGCTAGTTGTTCGGTTGTTCAACGCAGGAACCCTTAGACAACATACCAAACGTCTTTACAAACTGCAATACTATACCTTTCATCTCTTTAACTTGTACACTCTGGAAAAGTCTTACAGATGAGTTAGCAATCAAAACGCTGATCCCAGCGAGATTTTCAATGTCCTTCATTTCAACCATCAGAACTATAGCCCGCGTAAAATTTACGAATCACGTGCACGGTCAACTAACCACATCTCTAATTGGAGCACCTCTGCTACCGTTAATATGTTGCACCGCTATGAATTAATAACCGACTACAATACAATTAGTATAAGTGTGTAATTGTGGGAAGCATGTGAGCAGACTGTGATAGCGTGTGAGTGAATGAGTGTGTGTGAGCGAAAAGTGATTGAGTGTGTACTGTTATGAGTGGTGATGTAGTGAGTGTGAACTTAGTGAGTATAGTGATTGGGTGTGTGTACTTTAGTGAGGGTGATGAAGTAGTAAGTGTGTGTGGGTCATGAGGGAGTGTGTACTTTTGTGAGTGGTGATGTAGTGAGAGTGAACTTTGTGAGTGGTGATGTAGTGAGAGTGAACTTTGTGTGTGGTGATGTAGTGAGAGTGAACTTTGTGAGTGGTGATGTAGTGAGAGTGAACTTTGTGAGTGGTGATGTAGTGAGAGTGAACTTTGTGAGTGGTGATGTAGTGAGAGTGAACTTAGTGAGTATAGTGATTGGGTGTGTGTACTTTAGTGAGGGTGATGAAGTAGTGAGTGTGTGTGGGTCATGAGGGAGTGTGTACTTTTGTGAATGATGGAGGGTGTGTGCATGTGTGCTGTGTGATAAGTGAGTGTGTAAGGGAGTTAGTGAGTGGATAAAATTAATTGTGTGATTAGGTGAGTGTGACGAAGCAAGTGCACACGCATAAATGTGACTGTGTGATTATATGTGAGTGTGTGAGTGTGAGTGATTGTGTGAGTGTGTGTGCAAGTGAGTGAGTGTGAGTGTGAATGAGTGAGATGAAGTTGTATATGTGTGTGAGAAACATTTCAGCCTATGTGAGGGAGTTAAAGTGATTAAATCAGTGAGTGTACACAAAAGTGGGCAGGAGCGTTTGAGAGTGAGTTTGAGTGTGCGAATATGTGAGTACGCTAGTGTGTATGTGTGAGGGAGTGTATACTTGTGTGAGTGAGGGAGCATATGTGCATGTGTGAGGGATTAGTGAATAATAAGTGAGTGAGTGTGTGTGAGTTGGTGAGTGTTGAGAGTGATTAAGTGAAGGAGTGAGTAAGTGTGCGTAAGTGTGAGTACGTGGTTAGGCGTATGATGAAGCAAATCAGAGAGTGAAAGTGAGCGAGTTATTAATAGTGCGTGTGAGCAGGAGTATGAGTGTGATTGAGTGTGAGTGAGTGTGTGGTATGTGAAGGAATTAGTGTGTGATAAGTGAGTGTGCAAGGGAGTTAATAAGGAGTTAGTATGTGATTGAGTGAAAAGTGATTAAGTGTGTGAGTGTGTGAGCAAGTGGTTTGTTGAGTGTGATGAAGTAAGTCAGAAAGTGAGTGTGATTGAGTGTGTGAGTGGGTGTGATTGAGTGTGTGAGTGGGTGTGATTGAGTGTGTGAGTGGGTGTGATTGAGAGTGTGATTGAGTGTGTGAGTGTGTGAGTGGGATTGAGTGTGTGAGCAAGTGTGATTGAGTGTGTGAGTGAGTGTGATTGAGTGTGTAGTGAGTGTGATTGAGTGTGTTGTGAGTGTGAGTGTGTGAGTGAGTGTGAGTGAGTATATGTGTGAATGATTGAGTGAGAGTGTGTGTGTTAAGGAGTTAGTGTGTGATAAGTGTGACCGAGTTCAGAGCAGTGAGTGATCGTGTAAGCGATTACGAAGGTGAGTGTGATGAAGCAAGTATATAAAAAGGAGTGTGTTAGTGAATGAGTGTGAGTGGGTGTGAGTGAGGGGCGTGTATGCATGTGTGAGGGAGTTATCTAGTGATTGAGTGAGTGAAAGTGATTATTTGTGAGAGCAATTGGTTAGTGAGTTTGTAGTGTTTGAGTGAGTACCTGTGCAAGTGAGTGATTTGAGTAGCGATTGTGTGTGTGAATGAATGTGTATGCGTGAGGGAGTATATGTACATACTTGTGTGAGTGAGGGTGTGTGTATGAGGGATTAGTGAATAGTAAGTGAGTGTGTGTGAGTTGGTGAGTGTTGAGAGTGATTAAGTGAAGGAGTGAGTAAGTGTGAGTAAGTGTGAATACGTGGTTAGGCGTATGATGAAGCAAATCAGAGAGTGAAAGTGAGCGAGAGTTATTAATAGTGTGTGTGAGCAGGAGTATGAGTGTGATTGAGTGTGAGTGAGTGTGTGTATGTGAAGGAATTAGTGTGTGATAAGTGAGTGTGTGAGGGAGTTAGTGAAAGTGAATTTGTAAGTGATTAGGTGAGTTTGTAATTAAGCAAGTGTATAAACATGAGTGAGTAGTGAGAGCATGTGAGTTGTGGATGAGTGTGTACGTGAGTGTATTTGTGGGAGTGAGGGTGCATGTGTGAGGAAATAATGAGTGATAAATGAGTGTGCGTGAGGGAGTTAGTATGTGATTGAGTGAAAAGTGATTAAGTGTGTGAGCAAGTGGTTTGTTGAGTGTGATGAAGTAAGTCAGAAAGTGAGTGTGATTGAGTGTGTGAGTGGGTGTGATTGTGTGTGATTGAGTATGTGAGTGAGTGTGTGAGTGAGTGTGAGTGAGTTTGAGTGAGTGTGAGTGAGTGTGAGTGAGTGTGTGAGTGAGTGTGAGTGAGTTTGAGTGAGTGTGAGTGAGTGTGAGTGAGTGTGTGAGTGAGTGTGTGAGTGAATGTGTGAATGATTGAGTGAGTGTGTGTGAGTTGGTGAGTGTTGAGAGTGATTAAGTGAAGGAGTGAGTAAGTGTGAGTAAGTGTGAATACGTGGTTAGGCGTATGATGAAGCAAATCAGAGAGTGAAAGTGAGCGAGAGTTATTAATAGTGTGTGTGAGCAGGAGTATGAGTGTGATTGAGTGTGAGTGAGTGTGTGTATGTGAAGGAATTAGTGTGTGATGAGTGTGTGAGGGAGTTAGTGAAAGTGAATTTGTAAGTGATTAGGTGAGTTTGTAATTAAGCAAGTGTATAAACATGAGTGAGTAGTGAGAGCATGTGAGTTGTGGATGAGTGTGTACGTGAGTGTATTTGTGGGAGTGAGGGTGCATGTGTGAGGAAATAATGAGTGATAAATGAGTGTAGTATCATTGGACCATTAATGCTAGTGAACTTAATAGCCACACGATACAAGTGAACTAACATTTAATACCTCCCGCACACTGCAAGTACTGGAGCCACCATCTCTCTTACAGATGGGGTTACCAGACCCTGCACTGCCAGCAGGGGTGCCCACACAAGCTGGGGTCAATACAATGTACATGTAGGTATGATGCCAATGGAGATGCCAGCCATCACACTACAAGCGATTAAGCAGTCCCCAAATTTCAGGGGAAGCCATGAACTACATATGCACTGAACGTACACCCGCCCTTTCACTGCAAGTGCCCCACAAACTGGGACCAGCCCCCCACGGCCCTCCTGCCCACTACTAGTCCTTCACTGCAAGTAGAGTCAACGGCTCAGGGACAAATGGGGTCAGCTCCCTCACTGCAAACAGACGGTAACATTGTAACTATTAATGCAAGTGAACTTAAAAGCCCACACTGCATTCCAGTTAGCACCATTGGAGCCATATTCCAGATGGAGTTATCAGACTGCCAGCAGGAAAGCCACCAGCTGCTAAACTCCCCGGGGTCATTGGGGGGTCCCACAATAATGCATACTGGTGGATGGAGTCACACTGCAAGTGGAAATGGCACCCCGCACAATTTTAGGGAGCCACGAACTGGAGCCACACATGCCCCCACTATCTATGGAACCATTTCACCCTCACTTAGCAGCCCCCACACACTACAAGTACAGTCCATACCAGTGACCATTCACTGCAAGTTCAAGGGGCCAATGGTCACACATCAAAACCACCATCCCCCATTGATCACTGCAAGTGAACTCAACAGCCGCACGATGCAAGTGAATTTCCATTAAATGTAAATGCCTCCACACTCCACACTGCAAGTAGTGGAGCCACCAGCTCTGTTACAGATGGGGTTACCAGACCCTGCATTCGATCAATGCCAGCAGGGGTGCCCACACAAGCTGGGGTCAGTAGGTATATGATGCCAGTGGAGATGCCAACCCTCACACTACAACCCATGAACTACATGTACTGTACGTACACCTGCCCATCTCAAAACACTACCAATGGAACCATTAGGCCTCCTGCCCTGCACTACCTGCATGTCCTTCACTGCACGTTGAGTCAACATACGGCCCAGGGACCAATGGCGTCAGCTCCCTCACTGCAAGCGGACAGTATCATTGGAATCATTAATGCAAGTGAACTTAATGGCCCCACACTGCAGGTCCGGTTAGCACCAGCGGTTCTTGGTCTGTCAGCAAAGGAGCCACCAGCTGCTAAACACCCCAGGGTCATTGGGGCCCCCAGAATAATCATGCTGGTGGAAACTCACAACAGTGGAATTGGAATTGGTAACCCCCACAATATTAGGGGAACCATGAACTGGAGCCCCCCGCTATCCATGGAACCATTAGCCCTCACTTAGCAGGAGTACCTCCCACTACATGTACCTATCCTTCACTGCATGTTTCATCAGTCAAGATTACCAGCCATATCACTACAAGTGCACCATACCCGTGAACATTTACCGCAGGTTCAAGAAGCCAATGGGACCACTGGAGCCATTCTCACACATTAGAACCACCATCCCCCATAACTGCAAGTGAACTTAACAGCCGCACAAGACAAGTGAACTTACATTTAATGCCTACACACTGCTAATAGTAGAGCCACCAGCTCTCTCACAGATGGGGTTACCAGACCTGCACTGCCCACATAAGCTGGGGTCAATATGTATATGCCAGTGGAGATGCCAGCCATCGCACTACAAGTAGTCCCCAAATTTCAGGGAAAGCCATGAACTACATGCACTGAACATACACCCGCCCCTCTCCAAACACTACCATTTGAACCATTAGTCCTCACTGCAACTACCCTACACACTGGGACCCGCCCCCACAGCCCTCCTGCCCCTTCACTGCATGTTGAGTTATTGGCCCAGGGGTCAGCTCCCTCACTACAAGCGGACAGACGCATTATTGCAAGTGAACTTAATAGCCCCATACAACAAGTCCAGTTAGCACCTGTCCAACGAGGGAGCCACCAGCTGCTAAAACCCTCTGCAGGGTCGTTGGGGGCCCCCCACAATAATGCATGCTGGTGGAGACTCCAGCTCTCACACGGCAATAGGAATTCGGCACCCCACACAATATTAGGGGAGCCATCAACTGGAGTCACACATGCCCATGGAACCATTAGCTCTCACTTAGCAGTCCCCACATACGGGGCTAGCCCCCACGGCCCTATCTCTCACTACCTATCCTTTACTGCAAGTTGTATCCGAGATCCAGGAGTGAACGTGCAATGCCATCCCTCACTCACTAGCCCTCTCACTGCAAACACACAATACCAGTGGAACCAGACTCACCCAGCACCCACCCCCAACAGCCCTCTTACGTATGGAGTAATCAGACTGCCAGCAGGGGAGCCACCAGCTGCCATATTACCAGTCCTCACAAAACTAGACCCCATCATGAGGAGTGGAACCACACATGCAATGGAGCCATTAGCTCTCACTGCATGGGGACTTACATGGTGTAGGCCCCAAACACTGGGGCCAGCCACAATGGCCCCCTATCCACTTAACCCCACACAGTACAACCACCAGCTCCTCACTGCAAATGAAACCACCAGACCCACTACCTGTGAAACCATTAACTCCCTACCTGTGAAACTGGTCATTAACCCCCACACTACAAGAGAACTTACACTGTCAGGAGAACCATTAACTACTAGTGGAGCTACCAGCCCGCATTGGACAAATGGGAACACCATGCACCACTGAAGCAGCCTCCGTTTGTAGAGTGTACATGTGTACGTTTTGAACACATTTTGTGTTGTAGATCTGAACTAAATGTTTGTGCATGTACCGAGGCATGTACAGAGTTATTTTATCTGGGGTGGAAGTGAAGCCCATGCTGTTAGTGGTGAATATAGTTACCAGCCCTATCGGTACTGATTGCGGGTGGTCTGCACCCGTGGTTGGTTTATATAGACAAGCAGAAGGCTTTTTGAAAAGAAAAAAGCCTACTGGGAACTGTGTAGTGTTGAGATACATGTACAAGTTGCAAAACTTGTAAGTGCCACTTAGAATGTCACATAAATTGCATGCGCAGTCACAGCTATAATTTGGCACGGTGAAGACATTGGAATTCATGACCACCAACTTCACTTGTGCGGTCATGAATTCTGATGTCTTCACCGTGACACACATCCAAAATGGCACTTACATGTTTTGCTAAGTGTACCTCAACAATGTAAAGCACTACATGTAGTTCCCAGCTGTAGGGGGTTTTATTCTTATTTTTTATCTTCCAAAAAGCTCTCTGCTTGTGTATATAAACCAACCACGGGTGCAGACCACCCGCAATCAGTACCGATAGAGCTGGTAAATATATTCACCACTAACAGCATGGGCTTCACTTCCACCCCAGATAAAATAACTCTGTACATGCCTCTGTACATGCACAAACATTTAGTTCAGATCTACAACACAAAATGTGTTCAAAACGTATACATGTACACTCTACAAACGGAGGCTGCTTCAGTGGTGCATGGTGTTCCCATTTGTCCAATGCGGGCTGGTAGCTCCACTAGTAGTTGATGGTTCTCCTGACAGTGTAAGTCCTCTTGTAGTGTGGGGGTTAATGACTGGTCAGTTTCACAGGTAGGGAGTTAAAGGTTTCACAGGTAGTGGGTCTGGTGGTTCCATTTGCATTGAGGAGCTGGTGGTTGTACTGTGTGAGGTTAAGCGGATAGGGGGCCATTGTGGCTGGCCCCAGTGTTTGGGGCCTGCACCATGTAAGTTAGTCCACATGCAGTGAGAGCTAATGGCTCCATTGCATGTGTGGTTCCACTCCTCATGATGGGGTCTAGTTTTGTGAGGACCGGTAATGTGGCAGCTGGTGGCTCTACTAGTAGCAGTGTGTAGGCATTAAATGTAAGTTCACTTGTCTTGTGCGGCTGTTAAGTTCACTTGCAGTTATGGGGGATGGTGGTTCTAATGTGTGAGAATGGCTCCAGTGGTCCCATTGGCCCCTTGAACCTGCGGTAAATGTTCACGGGTATGGTGCACTTGTAGTGATACGGCTGGTAATCTTGGCAGATGAAACATGCAGTGAAGGATAGGTACATGTAGTGGGAGGTACTCCTGCTAAGTGAGGGCTAATGGTTCCATGGATAGCGGGGGGCTCCAGTTCATGGTTCCCCTAATATTGTGGGGGTTACCAATTCCAATTCCACTGTTGTGAGTTTCCACCAGCATGATTATTCTGGGGGCCCCAATGACCCTGGGGTGTTTAGCAGCTGGTGGCTCCTTTGCTGACAGACCAAGAACCGCTGGTGCTAACGGGACCTGTAATGTGCGGCTATTAAGTTCACTTGCATTAATGATTCCAATGATACTGTCCACTTGCAGTAAGGGAGCTGACGCCATTGGTCCCTGGGCCGTATGTTGACTCAACGTGCAGTGAAGGACATGCAGGTAGTGCAGGGCAGGAGGCCTAATGGTTCCATTGGTAGTGTTTTGAGATGGGCAGGTGTACGTACAGTACATGTAGTTCATGGGTTGTAGTGTGAGGGTTAGCATCTCTACTGGCATCAAATACCTACTGACCCCAGCTTGTGTGGGCACCCCTGCTGGCATTGACCAAATGCAGGGTCTGGTAACCCCATCTGTAACAGAGCTGGTGGCTCCACTACTTGCATTGTGGAGGCATTTACATTTAATGGAAATTCACTTGCATCGTGCGGTTGTTTAGTTCACTTGCAGTGATCAATGGAGGATGGTGGTTTTGATGTGTGACCATTGGCCCCTTGAACTTGCAGTGAATGGTCATTGGTATGGTGCACTTGTATTGAGAAGGCTGAGAAGGCTGCTGAAACTTGCAGTGAATGATAATAGGTAGTGGGAGATAGGGTGTCATATGTGGGGGCTGCTAGTGAGGGTGAATGGTTCCATAGATAGTGGGGGCATGTGTGGCTCCAGTTCGTGGCTCCCTAAAATTGTGCGGGGTGCCATTTCCACTTGCAGTGTGACTCCATCCACCAGTATGCATTATTGTGGGACCCCCCAATGACCCCGGGGAGTTTAGCAGCTGGTGGCTTCCCTGCTGGCAGTCTGATAACTCCATCTGGAATATGGCTCCACTGGTGCTAACTGGAATGCAGTGTGGGCTTTTAAGTTCACTTGCATTAATAGTTACAATGTTACTGTCTGCTTGCAGTGAGGGAGCTGACCCCATTTGTCCCTGGGCCGTTGACTCTACCTGCAGTGAAAGACAGGTAGTGGGCAGGAGGGCCGTGGGGGCTGGTCCCAGTGTGTAGGGCACTTGCAGTGAAAGGGCGGGTGTACGTTCAGTGCATATGTAGTTCATGGCTTCCCCTGAAATTTGGGGACTGCTTAATTGCTTGTAGTGTGATGGCTGGCATCTCCATTGGCAGTGCAGGGTCTGGTAACCCCATCTGTAAGAGAGATGGTGGCTCCAGTACTTGCAGTGTGCGGGAGGTATTACATGTTAGTTCACTTGTATCGTGTGGCTATTAAGTTCACTTGCATTAATGGTCCAATGATACTGTCCACTTGCAGTGAGGGAGCTGACTCCATTGGTCCAGGTGGCTGGTCTCAGTGTGTGGAGCACGTGCATTGAGGGCTTATGGTTCCACTGTTTGGAGAGGGGAGGGTGTACGTACAGTACTTTATGGGGACTACTTGTAGTGTGAGGGCGGCATCTCCACTGGCATCTATTGACCCCTGCTTGTGAGGGCTCCCATACTGGCAGTGCAAGGTCTGGTAACCCCATCCGTAAGAGAGCTGGTGGCTCCACTACTTGCAGTGTGGAGGTATTGTTTTGAAAGTTTGCAAGGCTGTAGTGATGGGGACTGGTGATTTTGCTGTGTGGGGATGGCTCCATTGGCCCCTTAAGCTTGAACTTGCAGAGAATAATCAATAGTGGGGGTGGGGAGGGGAGGGGGCTGGACCAATGGGGTTCTGCTTACATGTACATGTAAGGCCATTTGCAGTGAGGGCTAATACATGTAGTTCCACTGGTAGTGTTGGGAGGGGGCATGTGTGACTTCCCTTGGTACATGTACATGTAGTTCATGGCTGCCCTGAAATTGTGAGGGCTGCCAACTCCATTTGCAGGGAGAGGGTTAGTATAAGTATCTCTACTTGTACTGTGGAGGCTGACCCCATTGGTTAGTTGGTAGCTCCTGTGTAGGGTCTGATATGGGCGGGTGGTTCCCTAGGTAGTGCGGGTTGGTGGCTCTGCATTGCATCGGTTGGTTTTGCAGGGCTGCTGTCTGGACTTGCAATGGCCCATATGTGGGGGGCGGGGCCGGTGGTGATTTAGCGGCTGTTTACTTCCTACAACCACCATCGTCAGTGGTATGACCGCCGTCACTACCGTTCTCGATCTCCCCATCCTCATCGAAAGTATCTTGAATATCTCGTCGTAACCGTACCGGCTCGAACTCGTCCGCCGATTGAACCTCTTACGAGCTTGTCTTCAGTGGACGTCGCTATGCATATCGTTTATCTATACACAGAAGATAACGAATATCAACTGTAACAGGGACGATAGATTAAATACTTACCCACTCCAGCTAGCTAGCTAGCGCAGTATATATAGGTGTGGCTATAAGTTATCCAAGTCTCAGCCCACAGGAAGTATTTGCATATTCATGAATTTGGTATGGAAGCAGTTCACGCACGTACAACGGCGCGATTCGAGCGGGAAACTTGTACCAACTTTGCGCCGCTGTATCTCCGCAACGGATGACATAAAAATTAACGAACAGAACAAATCGATAGGTATATGACCTCTCTACCTACAAACCGAATTTGAAGCGAATTGATTACTCCTACCTAAAGTTATGGTGGGTTTGAACCCGCTGGGGTATCGAACGTTGCAATACTGGCACGGAGCATATGCAAGGCCCCAAAATGTATTTTATTATAGAGCAATGGTGTAGTATGATGTGTTGAAAATAGAAAGTTAATATCATGTATTGTTCTGGAGTTATAGCGATTCAAACGCGAGGCATTTTTATAACTTTATATTTATATATGCGAAGTATCATTTTCTCGGAAACTGTCCCATATATATATATATATATGGGACAGTTTCCGACAAAATGAGCCCTCGTATAAATATATAAATCTTATAAAATACCTTTACGTTTAAATAGCTATAACTTCCCAACGGTTAAAGCTATCGACATACTATTTTCAGCACTTCATACTATACCATTTCTCTATGGTAAAATACATTTTGGAATCTTTCACTTACTCCGTACCAGTATTGCAACGTTCGATACCCCACTGGGTTCAAACCCGCCATAACTTTTGGTAGGAGTAATCAATTTGCTTCAAATTCGGTTTGTAGGTAGAGAGGTCGTATACCTCTCGATTTGTTCTGTTCGTTAATTTTTATGTCATGCGTTACTGAGATACAGCGGCGCAAAGTTGGTACAAGTTTCCCGCTCGAATCGCGCCGTTGTACGTGCGTGAACTGCTTCCATACCAAATGATATGAATATGCAACAACTTCCTGTGGGCTGAGACTTCGATAACTTATAGCCACACCTCTACTGCGCTAGCTAGCTGGGTCAGTTTTTTTTAAAATCTATCGTCCCTGTCACAGTTGTTATTCGTTATCTTCTGTGTATAGATAAACGATGCGGCGAGATCCACTGAAGACAAGCTCGTAAGAGTTTCAATCCGCGGACGAGTTCGAGCGGTACGGATACGACGGTCGATATTCGACGAGGATGGGGAGGTTGAGAACGGTAGTGATGGCGGTCATACCACTGACGATGGCGGTTGTAGGGAGTAAACAGCCGCTAAATCACTAAAAGAGCCAATAGCCCCACCCCCACGCATGGGGCTTCACTACATTACAAGTCCAGACAGCAGCCCAGCATAACCAACAGATGCCATGCAGAGCTACCAACCCGCACTACTATGGAACCACCCGCCCATATCAGACCCTACACATGAACCACCATTTAACCAATGGGGTCAGCTTCCACAATACCAGCGGAGTCACTACTAACCCTCTCGCTACAAATGGAGTGGCAGCTCCCACAATTCAGGGGAGCCGTTAACTACATGTGCATGTACCAAGGGAAGCCACACATGCCCCCTCCCAACACTACCAGTGGAACTATTAGCCCTCACTGCAAATGGACTTACATGTATATGTAGCAGATCCCCTGGGTCCAGCCCCCTCCCCGCACCCACTATTTATCGTTCATTGCAAGTTCAAGGAACCAATGGAACCATTAGCCCTCACTGCAGGTGCCCGACACACTGGGCCACGGCCCTCCTGCCCAATACCTGTCCTTCACTGCACGTAGAGTCAACGCTGGACCCAGGGACCAATGGGACCAGCTCCCATGACTATTGATGGATGCTAGTGAATAGCCCCGCACTGCATGTCCGGTTAAGCACCAGCGGCCCCATGGTCATTGGGGTCCCCCAGAATAATCATGCTGATGGAGACTTACACTACAAGTGCCTCACACACTGGGACCAGCCCGCACGGCCCTCCTACCCACTACCTGTCCTTCACTGCATGCACGTAGGGTCAACCGCCCAGGGTCAGCTCCCTCACTGCATGTGGATAAATAACATTGATGCAGTTGACCTTAGTAGCCCCACACTGCATATCCAGTTAGCACCAGCTGAGCCATTACTGATGGAGTTATCAGACTGCCAGCAAGAGAGCAACCAGCTGCCAAACATGCCAGGGTCAATGGGGTCCCCCAGAATAATCATGCTGGTGGAGATTCACACTACAAGTGCTTCACACACTGGGACTAGCCCGCACGGCCCTCCTGCCCACTACCTGTCCTTCACTGCATGTAGAGTTAACAACCCAGGGACCAATTGAGTCAGCTCCCATAACTATTAATGGAAGTGAACTTAATAGCCCCACACAGCACGTCCAGTTAGCACCAGCTGAGCCATTACTGATGGAGTTATCAGACTGCCAGCAAGAGAGCAACCAGCTGCCAAACACGCCAAGGTCAATGGGGTCCCCCAGAATAATCATGCTGGTGGAGATTCACACTGCAAGTGCTTCACACACTGGGACCAGCCCGCACGGCCCTCCTGCCCACCACCTGTCCTTCACTGCATGTAGAGTTAACAACCCAGGGACCAATTGAGTCAGCTCCCATAACTATTAATGGAAGTGAACTTAATAGCCCCACACAGCACGTCCAGTTAGCACCAGCTGAGACATTACATATAAAGTTATCAGACTGCCAGCAAGAGAGCAACCAGCTGCCAAACACCCCAGGGTCATTGGGGGCCCCCAGAAAAATCATGCTGTTGGAGACTCACACTACAAGTGCCTCACACACTGGGACCAGCCCGCACGGCCCTCCTTCCCACTACCTGTCCTTCACTGCATGCATGTAGAGTCAACTGCCCTGGGTCAGCTCCCTCACTGCATGTGGATAAGTAACGTTGATGCAGTTGACCTTAGTAGCCCCACACTGCACGTCCAGTTAGCACCAGCTGAGCCATTACTGATGGAGTTATCAGACTGCCAGCAAGAGAGCAACCAGCTGTCAAACACGCCAGGGTCATTGGGGGCACCCAGAAAAATCATGCGGGTGGAGACTCACACAACAAGTGCCTCACACACTGGTACCAGCTCGTACAGCCCTCCTGCCCACTACCTGTTCTTCACTGCACGTAGAGATAACGGCCCAGCGATCAATGGGGTCAGCTCCCTCCAAAGCAAGCGCTAATCCAAGTTAACTTTACAGCCCCACACTGCACGTCCAGTTAGCACCAACGAAGCCATTGCAGATGGAGTAATCAGACTACCAGCACGGGAGCAAACAGCTGCCAAACACCCCAAGGTCATTGGCCCCTCACCCCTAGAATAATCATGCTGGTGGAGACTTACACTACAACTGCCTCACACACTGGGACCAGCCCGTACAGCCCTCCTGCCCACTACCTGTTCTTCAGAGCCTACAGCCCAGCGATCAATTGGGTCAGCTCCCTCTAAAGCAATCATTAATTCAAGTTACCTTCAGAGCCACACACTGCACGTCCAGTTAGCACCAACGGAGCCATTACAGATGGAGTTACCAGACTACCAGCAAGGGAGCAAACAGTTGCCAAGCACCCCAAGCTCATTGGCCCCCCCCCCCCCCCAGAATAATCAAGCTGATGTAGACTCACACTACAAGTGCCTCACACACTGGGACCAGCCCGTACGGCCCTCCAGTTCTTCACTGCTCGTAGAGTCAACGGCCCAGCGATCAATGGGGTCAGCTCCCTCTAAAGTAATCATTAATTCAAGTTACCTTCAGAGCCACACACTGCACGTCCAGTTAGCACCAATGGAGCCATTACAGATGGAGTTACCAGACTACCAGCAAGAGAGCAAACAGTTGCCAAACACCCCAAGGTCATTGGCCCCCCCCCCCCTTCCCCTCCCCCTAGAATAATCAAGCTGGTGGAGACTCACACTACAAGTGCCTCACACACTTGGACCAGCTCGTACAGCCCTCCTGCCCACTACCTGTTCTTCACTGCACGTAGAGATAACGGCCCAGCGATCAATGGGGTCAGCTCCCTCCAAAGCAAGCGCTAATCCAAGTTAACTTTACAGCCCCACACTGCACGTCCAGTTAGCACCAACGAAGCCATTGCAGATGGAGTAATCAGACTACCAGCACGGGAGCAAACAGCTGCCAAACACCCCAAGGTCATTGGCCCCTCACCCCTAGAATAATCATGCTGGTGGAGACTCACACTACAAGTGCCTCACACACTGGGACCAGCCCGTACAGCCCTCCTGCCCACTACCTGTTCTTCAGAGCCTACAGCCCAGCGATCAATTGGGTCAGCTCCCTCTAAAGCAATCATTAATTCAAGTTACCTTCAGAGCCACACACTGCACGTCCAGTTAGCACCAACGGAGCCATTACAGATGGAGTTACCAGACTACCAGCAAGAGAGCAAACAGTTGCCAAACACCCCAAGGTCATTGGCCCCCCCTTCCCCTCCCCCCAGAATAATCAAGCTGGTGGAGACTCACACTACAAGTGCCCCACACACTGAGACCAGCCCGTATGGCCCTCCTGTTCTTCACTGCACGTAGAGTCAACGGCCCAGCGATCAATCGGGTTAGCTCCCTCCAAAGCAAGCGTTAATCCAAGTTAGCTTAATAGCCCCACACTGCACATCCAGTTAGCACCAATGGAGCCATTACAGATGGAGTTATTAGACTACCAGCAAGGGAGCAAACAGCTGCCAAACACCCCAAAGTCATTGGCCCCTCACCCCTAGAATAATTATGCTGGTGGAGACTCACACTACAAGTGCCTCACACACTGGGACCAGCCCGTACGGCCCTCCAGTTCTTCACTGCACGTAGAGTCAACGGCCCAGCGATCAATGGGATCAGCTCCCTCTAAAGCAATCATTCATTCAAGTTACCTTCAGAGCCCCACACTGCACGTCCAGTTAGCACCAGCTGAGCCATTACAGATGGAGTTACCAGACTACCAGCAAGGGAGCAAACAGTTGCCAAGCACCCCAAGCTCATTGGCCCCCCCCCCCCCACTCCCCCCAGAATAATCAAGCTGATGTAGACTCACACTACAAGTGCCTCACACACTGAGACCAGCCCGTATGGCCCTCCTGTTCTTCACTGCACGTAGAGTCAACGGCCCAGCGATCAATCGGGTTAGCTCCCTCCAAAGCAAGCGTTAATCCAAGTTAGCTTAATAGCCCCACACTGCACATCCAGTTAGCACCAATGGAGCCATTACAGATGGAGTTATTAGACTACCAGCAAGGGAGCAAACAGCTGCCAAACACCCCAAAATCATTGGCCCCTCACCCCTAGAATAATTATGCTGGTGGAGACTCACACTACAAGTGCCTCACACACTGGGACCAGCCCGTACGGCCCTCCAGTTCTTCACTGCACGTAGAGTCAACGGCCCAGCGATCAATGGGGTCAGCTCCCTCTAAAGCAATCATTCATTCAAGTTACCTTCAGAGCCCCACACTGCACGTCCAGTTAGCACCAGCTGAGCCATTACAGATGGAGTTACCAGACTACCAGCAAGGGAGCAAACAGTTGCCGAACACCCCAAGGTCATTGGCCCGCCCCCCTCCCCCCAGAATAATCAAGCTGGTGGAGACTCACACTACAAGTGCCTCACACACTTGGACCAGCTCGTACAGCCCTCCTGCCCACTACCTGTTCTGTCAGCCGATTCAAGCAGTGGGAGGGGGGAGGGTGCTGTCCTCTGTCAGCTGATTCAACCGGCCGGGGGGGGGGGGGGGGGGGGGGGAGGAACCGATTTAACCAGTGGGAGGTGGGGATGGGGGTCAGGGGGGGCCAACTGCAGACGTCACTGTACAAGCTTAAATCACAGCGGGGGGGGGGGGGGGGGCCAACTGCAGACATCACTGTACAAGCTTAAATCACAGGTGGGGCCAAGCCCCCTCCAGCCCCCCCTAGCTCCGCCACTGAAAGGTACATTACATTACACCTATATAATTTTTAAATTATATTATTGTTGTTACATTGAGTCCCTACAAAAGAACTAGTATTTAGTACACATATCAAATTTAGGCAGTTAAAAGATATTGTCATGCAAAAGAGCATGTTTCTATTTTCATCCATACAATTATACCACATGTACATGTACAATGCACCTCTTACTGTGTTGACTAACTTGACTTGGGAGTCAAACAACTTTTATGTCGAAACCTTCATAACACCATCATTGTCCCTGTCGGAAAGGACCACCACATCTGCCTGGGTACCCTCTCTGTCCTCAGAGATGTCCGACCTCATAAGACAGAAGACACGTACGTTGCCTCTCAGGTCCACCAGCTCATTGTGCAGCCTCTTCCTCAGCTCGTCTCCTTCCAATACTTGGAGACCAGAACACGATTGGTGGCAGAGATACCAGATATATATAATGTAGCAAATCTGCACACAAGAACAGCAGCACATATGTGATCTTTACATGTGTTAAAATAATGTATGTACATATGCATGTACATGTACTTGTACACACAACACAATACATGCATGTACATGCACACATGTATTCAGTACAGCACACTTGTTGAAGGCTTCTTCTGCAGAATATGCACTACAGAATAAAAATCTACATACATGTATGTACACTATACAACAGCAGAAAGCACTAATTACTTGTACATGTACATGTATATGCACATGTATACACACTGCACACATATGGGTAAATGTACATGTACATGCATAGGTACCTACACACTGTATACACACTGCATATACATATGGGTAAAATTACATGTATATGCATATAAATGTACACATTGCATATGGGTACATGCAAGTACACACTGCATATGGGTGGGTTGACTACATGTACATGTAAGCTGCACATACATGTATGTGTACATGAACATGTAAACCACCCCTTAACTTGCAACAGGCCTGTCAACTGGGCATGCACGTGTAGCCAGTTCGGTCTGCATTCAGGGGCAACGTGTGCACACATAGGGACACTTCCCCGTGTCCCAACAACTAAACCCACATATCAATGCTGTTGCTCGCACATCACTCACACCTAGGTATAAGCACTGCCACATTTTTCACACCACCCCTTCCCTTTCAAAAACCATGGTAGGCAACTACCCTATCATCGAAAGTTGATAGGGCAGAAATTTGAATGCACCATTGCCAGCACAAGGCCATGCGATTCAAGCAGTTATCATGAATCACCATGGGTCCGGGAGTTGCCCCCCGCATTGGATTTGGATCTAATAAATACATCCCTTCCGCAAAGTCGGGACTTTCTGCATGTATTAGCTCTAGAATTACTATAGTTATCCATATAGTAATTAGGAACCATCAAATAAACTATAACTGATTTAATGAGCCATTCGCAGTTTCACTGTATGAACCGTTCATACTTAGACATGCTCTAAGTATGATAATAATAAATATATATATAAATGGGACAGTTTCCGCGAAAATGTCACCCTTTTATAACATTATAGTGTTATAAAAATGCTTCTTGTTTGAATCGCTATATCTTCCAAACGCTAAACGCTATCGACTTCCTATTTTCAACAGTTCGTA
The DNA here is from genome assembly GCA_949361645.1 of Spongilla lacustris. Lineage (NCBI taxonomy): Eukaryota > Metazoa > Porifera > Demospongiae > Spongillida > Spongillidae > Spongilla > Spongilla lacustris. The sequence continues at coordinate 1,759,121 of OX442421.1, forward strand.
TTACACCATTTCTCTATGACTAATTACATTTTGGAGTCTTCCATTTGCTCCACGCCAGTATTGCAACGTTCGATACCCGACCGGGTTCAAACCCGCCATAACTTTAGGTAGGAGTAATCAAATCGTTTCAAATTTGGTTTGTAGGTACAGAGGTCCTATACCTATCGATTTGTTCTGTTCGTTAATTTTTATGCCATTCGTTACGGAGATACAGTTGAACAAAGTATGTCCACTTTTCCCGCTCGATTCGCGCCAATGATTTTGGCAAATCGCGTCCCGCTCAATGTATGGGGAGGCGGTTGTTATATCGTTGGCGCGAATCGAGCGGGAAATGTGGACGTACTTTGTTCAACTGTATCTCCATAACGGATGGCATAAAAATTAACGAACAGAACAAATCGATAGGTATAGGACCTCTGTATCTACAAACCAATTTTGAAGCGATTTGATTACTCCTACCTAAAGTTATGGCGGGTTTGAACCCGGTCGGGTATCGAACGTTGCAATACTGGCATGGAGCAAGTGTAGGACTCCAAAATGTAATTTGTCATAGAGAAATGGTGTAGTATGAACTATTGAAAATAGCTATTCGATAGCGTTTAGAGTTCGGAAGATATAGCTATTCAAACAAGAAGCATTTTTATAACATTATAATGTTATAAAAGGGTGACATTTTCGCGGAAACTGTCCCAAATATTATATATATCTGCGCATGTGTACCTGTGCATAGTACATGTACATGTACATACATTATAAATACATGCACCTGTACATGTACAATGTAGAGCTCTGCAACGAAAAAACAGTGGCCATTAAACGCGCTACATGTAATTCATACATGTATATGTACATGCACACATGCATGATTAGCATGCATCATGTACCGCGTGCAAGGCCCACTCTACCTGTGGCAGGCCTCTCATTGGTGCTGGCAGTCCTCGCGCCTTCCCCTGCCGGCTCCACAGCTGTGCTCACTGCCTGAGCAGACATTAAGATGATGACCCCTTCAGCTGGAATTCAAGGACGGCACACCCGGATGATGACTCCTCAACACACTTCTCCAGCTGTGAAGACTGCAAAAAGTACATGAATAGTCACTGCACAACACATAACACATGTATTTTGCACATTATATACACTGTAAGACAAAAGAACAGTGTGTACAAAAAACATGTACATGTACACGTCCATTTCAAATATGCAAATATGTGTATGCAGTACATGCACAATTCAATACATGTACATGTGCATACAATGTAATATACATGTATATGAGTCACATGTTTATACATGTACAGTGTACATGAGTTACATGTACATAAGTGTTCTACAGTACCTTTGTATTCTGCATGTTCCATCTTGCTCTGCAAGCTCTTCCAACAGTATAGGGAAAAGGCCAACAGTATAGAGATAAAGCCAACAATATAGGGAGATGGCCAACATGCAGTATAGGGAGAAGGCCACCAGTCCAATAGTATAGGAAGAAGGCCAACAGTATAAGAAGCCCACCATTATAGGGGTTGTATACGGAGGCCAGTAGTATAGGGAGAAGGCCATATCTCCTCCCACACTGCATCGAAGATAGGCCTATGCCTGTTCTGCACATCCACTATCGAACATACCCTACGCTACCCTACTAAATTCACATAGTATACTCACCGAAATACCTGCGTCTCGAAAGATGAAATCATGAAGGGCCGCCCTGCATGCCTAATTGATGCGCTTCACATCTCTAGCTCTAGTTTGCGTATCGTTACAATTATAATTGTAATTTTTTGAGTTATCTAATAGTTACCCGACATAATTTTAATAATAGTAACTTTTATTCCAGATGACGCAAGGTATTATGCAATGACTACTTTGTTTATGAATAAATTATGTGCGGTAGAAATTAATTTCTTGTCTTGATTTTAGTTTACGATTGGTTCATGGTATAATCTTATAAAGCCAAGATTGACAATCAGTCTGATTTATCGTAAATTATAAACGTGTTTAATATTCAATTGAAAAAAAAAAAAGCAAGATGACCGCCTATGTATGGGCCATTTCTCCATATGCAAAGCTATCCATATCATCCATATACTGGAGAAGAAATTAGGGGACAGATGGGAGCTTTGTATTGCATGCCATGTCGAATACTATCGCGATATAGAAGTCGAAAAAACTCTATAGGTTACGTAGTGTGTAAATATATAGTGACAGCTGCAGTACCCTAAATGTAAACTGCGTAACGCATGTCGTTCGTACGCGCATCCCGCTCGTCACATAAATGTGCCTTACGCATTGCGCAAGCGCTACTATCGGGTACAATGATGTGCCCTTCGCAGGTGAAGGGCACATGTGCACTTCAAATTTAAAATTCGAGTCATTGAATTTTGCAGCGCTTAATTAATGGAATACACCATTGCATGTAATTGTTGATCATGCACACCTGTAAAAAAATATCTATTGCAAGTATCCAAGCATTTGAATAAGCCGCTTCTTAGGCACAATTCGGATCGCGGTTGCAAGGAGAATGTGTAGCAATAGTCCTAGCCCTTGTCCGAGCAGTTGGATTTGGTGTGAGAGCCACACTTTTTGACTTCACCACAGGTACATAACTTTGATCATCTTCGTCGCTCTTCCAATTAGACACAAACTGCAAAAACTGCCTCCTCTTCTTGAGCCTCTTTCCTTCCTTCTTTATCAACACTTCCGTTTTTATGCGCCTCTTTGCCTTTGTTTTCCCTGACATCCTACCTTGCTGTCCATTTGAACTTCGGGGAGCAGGTTTATTTACCCGAGTGCTTGCACTTATGAGAGGGTCATCGCAAATATGAGCTTTAGAACTTGGCAAAACGTTAGGGTCTCTTTGGGTGACCCCTGGCGTTCTGCATTTAAGGTCCTTGTGTTGCGTGATGCAGCTTTGACCGAGCAAGCTGAAAGGTGACTGAATAGGGTCTACGAATGGGTCACTGCAGAAGTTGCTGTTGATTAGGCCACCACTGATAGATGATTGCGGGGTAACTGCAGCAGGGCAAGCAAACGGTGAGTCCGACTGAGGTGAACAGGCATATTTGGAGGCAGGAAGAGTTGAGAGAGAGCCCACTGCAGTAAGCAACAAAGGATCAGAAACTGAAGTTGTAGGAGCAACCTTACGTGGCGTACTGCAGTTACTACTACTAGTCGATATAACAAGTCTCCAAGATGATTTGGTTCTTGTTTTGGATTGTACATGCAAACCAGAAGGGTCGCTGCTGTGACTGTCATGAATTTCATCCATGTGATTGCTACCGCTGCATTCATTACCCTCGATGGCATGGAACTCTGGTGAAATAAATACTCTTACAGGTGAAGAAAGAATGGGAACCTTGTTATCTTCATAAAAATCATCATCATCATCATCATCATCATCTATCCTTCGTGAAGTCTGCCGAGGAGCACCAATGGTTTCCAATTAGGGTGTGTAACCGGTTATCAGGTTATTCGGGTTATTCGGATATTCGCAAAAACCTATCCGTTCGAATAGTAATTTAGCATTACTCGGAAAAATCGATTATTGGATTTGTTCTATTCGAAATAACCGGTTTGTGAATCTCCATTCGGAGGTACTTAGGTATTCGTCGTCCGCATCGACAATTCGCCCATTATTCGAATACCTTTTTATGACGATATCCGGATACGCGTTTACGATATTACAAGTACAACATCTAATTTGAAACGTAACGTTAAATATTGTATCACGTCACTGTTGTTATTACTATACTACGTGGGGACGAGATCATATGCACTTTACATGTACGGGCAATAATTCGAACTAGCCAACAGATCTCCCTCTTCACGAGTCATGACGACGGACAGCTCCAGCTACAAATCAAAGTTAGTTCGCTTAGTGCATTCTTGCTTCAATCTCTCTGAGCTGATATTGCCGCGATCGTACTTAGGCCTACTAGTATTTGCTATGGTGAAATGGAGGCTGCATGGCCGGTGGTGCATCTGTGGTTCTACCCTTTTGGCATCGGGTACAATGTGACAGTGTACATCTGTAGGTAGACCTCAGCGTGGCCACGCTAACTTAGGTCAGGACACGCCCATCTAGGTATGTCGGTAGGCCAAGCGATTTAGGCGTATGTAAGTAGCTGTAGTAGTGTGCTGAGTGCATCTGGTGTGATGTGGGTAGCTATGGATACATGCTGTTCTGATCTGGTGTAATGTGGGTAGTTGTATGAAGGTGTCTGGTGTGATGGGGGTAGCTGTGTTTGTGTGCCTCATGAGGGCTTCTGGTGTGTCGGGGGAGGTGTGTTTGTGTGCCTCATGAGGGCACTGGTGTGATGGGGGTAGAGTGTGCCTCATGAGGGCACTGGTGTGATGGGGGTAGGTGTGCCTCATGAGGGCACTGGTGTGATGGGGGTAGGGTGTGCCTCATGAGGGCACTGGTATAATGGGGGTAGGTGTGTGTATGCTGAGGGCATCTGGTGTTATGGTTTAGCTGTAGGAGGGTATCTGGTGAGATGTGTACATTTAGGTGGCTCAGTGAGCGAAAAACCTGAATAACCTAGGTATTCGGCTGGCAAATTGTTAAAACCTATTCGGAAAAATCGATTTTCTTTTTTCAAGTATTCGGAAAAATCGATTTTCTGATCCAGGAAAACCTGAAAAATCGATTAGTGTTTTAAAAGTATTCGGAAAAATCGATTTTCATTTCTCAGGGGAGGTTACACACCCTATTTCCAATCCATCCGAGCAAGAGTCTGACAAGGAATTGTCATCATCTTCATCATCACCATCATGGTCATCATCGTCACTATCACTATCATCAATAAAAATTGGCTTCCTTTTGGTGCCAGAAACAGCACTGTTGTTAAAACCCTCAGCATCACTGGCAGTGTTCATTGAGCTTTCATCCTAGTAGGGAAGTGGAGACATTTTTATTCCAAAATAATCTTTAATGAAAGACACTAACAAAATGAACTACAAGCATCGATTCCATACAATTTTATGACAGTGACATCATTATTCAACTTATAAAACAAATAATACACACATGACTATGGTCATAAAAAACTTAACCATAATTCCTTATGCCAATGCAGTTGAACAGTGGATCTAAATTATAGCATGCGAGAGCACAGCTGGTTTGGACAGCTTAATTATGCTATAATTACCGCACCGATCACAGAGTGCTGCAATGGATCTATAGTATGAAAGAGCCTGAAGGACAGCTGGCACAATGGTTGGAGCAGCTTCAGGAATATGATTTCGACGTGGTCTACCGAAAGGGGTGCAGCCATTTGAATGCAGATGCACTGTGGGCCGACACATAAGGACTCGGCAAGTGCGTTTGCAGTCATGCCAGTACGTAGAAACCTCCAGCTGATCCAGCAATGTGATGAGAACCTTGCACCTATAATCCAGGCTGTTACGTCCGGAAAGACCTTAAGTTCCAAGGATGCAGAGGGTAAGAGCAGAGTTCTATCAAATCATTGAGCAGTGGGACCAGCTAATCGTGGAAAATTGGATTCTTTACAGACGGTATGAAGGTCGTGATGGGGATACTTTCCTTCAGGTCATGGTTCTGAGTGAGATATGTGCAGCAATTGCATGAAGGCGTTTTTGGAGCCCATCTGGGTGAAAATAAAACCCTGCAACGACTGAAGGAGAGATTCTACTGGCCTGGGCACTTAGACGGCTCCTCACAGCCAAGATCCTCTCCAAACACATCACTGCATACGCCTTCCGTGTCATCACCACAGTCAAACTCCTCCCCAAACACATCACTACACACGCCTTCCGTGTCATCACCACAGCCAAGCTCCTCCCCAAACACATCACTGCACACGCCTTCCGTGTCGTTACCACAACCAAGCTCCTCCTCAAATACGTCACTGCACACGCCTTCCCTGTTGTTATTATAAATCCTGCCACCGCACACGCCTTCCTCCTCGTCAATATAGCCGTCGAATTCATCATCGCTTATGTCGCTTTCTATGTTTTCCATGTATTCGAGTAGGAACTCCGGGTGAGAGGGAAGATGACAGCGTGAGGCCATCTCGCGTTATGATCGTTAAAACTACACTGTGAATGGCATGCAGGTGTCGGGTACGAATTATGTTATACAATACAGCTGTAATGAACATCTTGCTTCGCGCGCAAACTAACGTTACGTACAATCATCCTGCTGGGCATATATATATGCCCGTCGCAATACGCAAGCGCAATTATTGAGCATATATATATGCCTTCCGCAGTAGGAGGGTTAATAAAGACAGTTTGCTGCTATTAATATTAATATTAACTTGCAATGAATGATTTAGTGGTTTTAATTAATAAATAAATTAGGCAAATTGAAATCATTAAAGAACTAGCTTTTGGAAGCCCATAAAATTATTACATGTTGGGGATTATTAATTGGTTTTAGTTACTTTTAATTTCTTTGTTCTAGTCAATTATATTAAGAAAAAATGCATATATGTAATTCCAGTGCAGCTTACATATGTAAGATTTGCGCAGCTCTAGGGCAGGTTGGCTGGTTTCATATCTTGGATACAGCTATTTACATGTTTAGCTGTGTGTTAAAAGACTACTCCTAATGGCATTTGGGCCCATGCGTGCTGGGGAGGGTATCCAAGGGAGGCCACACCTAGTGCAGGGAAGGGTACCATAGGAGACCACACCTAGTCCAGGGGAGGGTACACAAGGAGGCCACACCTAGTGCTAGGGGAGGGTACCCTAGGAGGCCACACCTAGTGCAGGGAAGGGTACCCTAGGAGGCCACACCTAGTGAAGGGGAGGGTACCCAAGGAACAGGTGGGTCCATGCTGGCAGTTACACCACATGTATGTAAAATCTCTACATCCTTTTGTTCTGCATACATATTTACATTTCATTGCAATAATCACCACACAACGGTCTCACATGACCACACAATGATGTCTCACATGTACATGGCTATGGTCAGGATGTACATGTACGTGTACACATAACTGCACATGTACATATGTGACATGTACAGTGCACATGTATTACAAGTGTAAACAATCACATCACATGTACAAGAAAATGCACATATTATGCTACCAAGAGCTCCATACCTGTGACGAAGAGGCCACATCCACCTGACTAGCCACTATGGGTTGGCAGATAAGGCAATACCAGTTTCCCGCTGGAATTTCACCAAGAGCTGGTATGAGGCACTCCATGTGATACCTGAAATGAGAGGTAAGCAACAACTCAATGACCCACAATATATTATAATTTACCAAAAATATCAATCGTAGCACATTTCCTCCAAGTGATGTTTGGATCTAGCACTTGGCTATATAGAGTACGTGCAGGACTGTTTCAATTCAGTAACAGAAACTTAGGGCAGTATATCCTGGTACAGTTTTTTTGAAATTGGTTGTGTATGTAGATACAGTGCCGTCCACCCATAAGTTCACACTCACGCGCGCTCGACACGCGAGTGACACGCGCGTGACTCGCGCGCGACTCGATCGAGTACAATAATGACTCGCGCACCTTAACTCAAAGCAAAACAGCTGGAACAAAAACATTTACTATTAATAGCTTGAAACTAACGTAATCATGATAATCATCTGTAGCAATGCCGTAAATCGATATTTGAGTGACGCTCGCAACAGCGCTCAATTCGAGGGCTAATTGCACTCGCGCGCAACTCGCGTGTGACTCGCGCGCGACACTCGCGCGCGACACTCGCGTGCGAGTGTGAACTTGTGGGTGGACGGCACTGTAGATCTGACCAAACAAGGGAACCACACAGTAATTAAAATAAACCACTAGGAGGGAATCTCTATACCAGAGGGAATCCCTATACAGTCAGAGCTACCAATCTCTACAGAGTCAACAGCTACCTAAGGGGATCCTTACATGTGTACAACCAGAGGGTGATTAATCCCAACATCAGAGGGAGTCCCTACACAGCCACAGCTACTAGAGGGAATCCCTACAAAGTCAAAGCTATCACACGGAATCTTAATCCCTACATGTACCAGAGGGAATCCCTACACAGCCAGAGCTTACTTATATGAGTTTTAGGCATAAATTTACATGTAAATGACAATAAATGTTTTTATAGTGAAATTTAATGTCAACACTTAGTTTGTGGATATAATAGTTCATAGTAATAAAACGCAATCGTTGTATATATATAGCTGAAGACTTTCTCTTTTTAGAATTACTGACGGCCGCTCTCATCAATGTCATTATCTGTTTGAATGAGGTGTTATACAACGTGCTTCAATGCCGTAAATTTTATACGCTGTATAATTGGCGCATTAAACGTGATTAAATACGGCACAACGTAATAACGGCGTACAAATTAACTGCGCTTCAGATAGCGTGCAGTGGTTTAGTTTTGCCGTACGACCGAGACATCGTAATGAATTATGTCAAGTTTTTTATGACTGCTACTGTAGATGCACACGCACAGTACTCACCCTTTGTCACAGCCATCGCATAGCAACAGCCTGTCCTCGCTGGTACACTCGTGACACACCTACATGATAGATGAAGTGAACTTTGCTATACACATGTAGTATTTTTTTAATTGATAAAAAGTATAACTGCATCTGATGGGCCGTGTGTTACATGGTTATGCAGTGTGTAACATGGTCATGCTGTGTTTACAATTCCCAACGCTTCAATCACTACATTGTAAAATAACAAAGCACTGGCCAGCAGGAATCCAAACACACCTACATTGGGGTCATTCCATGGGAATTTTTACCACCCTGAAAACATCACTCTGTCAAATTTTCATATAATGTTCTCCCCTAAGGTATGAGGGAAACTGCTGCATATTTGCATACCCTATCACGTCTCGTTTAATTAATATGCCTTCCTGAATAAATAATTTTTATCATTTCAAATGAGTATAGTTTGAACCTTGACTTGTATAGGTTTCGGCTGTTTGCACATAACAAAGGCTATTATGTAGTTGCACTCATTAAGAGTAAATTTTATCTAATTAGCATATAGGGGTTAATGGTGTAATGAATTTTTAATGAGATTTTAAGGCTGCAAAAAATAACAACCTCCATTTCACACCAATTTTTTTTTAACTGGTAGCTGCAACTATTGCACAAGGCTCTATGCTTGACAGCTTGATGGAGAAATGACCCACTAGACTGCAATACCCAGTTGAAAAACCAGTATCCATTTCTACTTCTCCTTGGCTTGGGCTGTTTGTTTACACAGTAACCACCAGGTGTTAATTGGATACACCACACACCATATAAACACATAAAGCGTTAAGTTACACACATAGGTATACTTCCAGAGCAGCGGTGGCATCTTCTACTTCTTTCTTGCTTAAAGTGTATATGTCCTACCAGTGGCTGTTGCTATTGATGGCTGGACACGAGTTAATATGTCAGAAGGATCAATGTCCAAAACATCATTTCTCTTAGGGTAGAAAAATGGGATGCTAGGGTGGAGGAAGGTGTCTGTGATGGCATGTTCTTGCTCATTGACATTGAGCATACAGCCAAGCCAACAGTAGCCATCATAAGCAACACTTACGTACCCACCAACTGCACTAAATGGAAGAGGTGTAAATCTCCCACCAGCATCTCCGTGACTCCGAGCCTTACGCTTTGGCATTGCAGATGATGGACCTGCAGAGTTAGATTCTTCTTCAGAAGTGCAATCACTTGTTTTTTCACTTTCAGGTGAATACGTGCTAGATTCATCATCCCCTGCACTGTCTTTAATGTTATCAGCGCAGTACCCAGAAGAAGGCGTTGGTGTACGCCCGCGTACCATCGTTTTGCTGCAATAAAGGTGCTTGGTCTTCAATTCCTTGCGGCAATCAGGGCAAAGATAATTGGATTGGGTAAGGCCAAGTGACGGATGCTCAGCTATCAGTGCAAACGAGACTAGCCTCCGTTTTCGAGAACCTGGGTGACAGTTCAGCGGTTCGCAGCAGCGCTTCGATGGAGGAAACGACATGATCGATGTGGATTGCATGCAGCGCTGTGTTCTTTCAAACCACTTATATATTCTTGTAGCCTGCATTTACGCAACACAGCGCCATAAGAGGGCTTGTTCAAACTCTTTTGGATTATGACGTAAACATTTAACCCCCGCTGTGTTGTGTAAATGCAGGCTACAAGAATATATAAATGGTTTGAAAGAACACAGCGCTGCATGCAATCCACGTCGATCATGTCGTTTCCTCCACCGAAGCGCTGCTGCGAACCGCTGAACTGTCACCCAGGTTCTCGAAAACGGAGGCTAGTCTCATTTGCACTGAAATTATCTTTGCCCTGATTGCTGCAAGGAATTGAAGACCAAGCACCAGCAGCCTCCTTTATTGAAGCAAAACGATGGTACGAGCGCGTACACCTTCTGGGTACTGCGTTGATAACATTAAAGACAGTGCAGGGGATGATGAATCTAGTGCGTATTCACCTGAAAGTGAAAAAACAAGTGATTGCACTTCTGAAGAAGAATCTAACTCTGCAGGTCCATCATCTGCAATGCCCAAGCATAAGGCTCGGAGTTACAGAGATGCTATTTACACCTCTTCCATTAGTTGGTGGGTACGTAAGTGTTGCTTATGATGGTTACTGTTGGCTTGGCTGTGTGCTCAATGTCAATGAGCAAGAACGTGCCATCACAGACACCTTCCTCCACCCTAGCATCCCATTTTTCTACCCTAAGAGGAATGATGTTTTGGACATTGATCCTTCTGACATATTAACTCGTGTCCAGCCATCAATAGCAACAGCCACTGGTAGGACATATCAGAGATCATGATCTCAGCTTTAAGCAAGAAAGAAGTAGAAGATGCCACCGCTGCTCTGGAAGTGTGTAACTTAGCGCTTTATGTGTTTATATGGTGTGTGGTGTCTCTGTTATGATATCCAATTAACACCTGGTGGTTACTGTGTAAACAAACAGTTTTTCAACTGGGTATTGCAGTCTAATGGGTCATTTCTCCATCAGGCTGTCAAGCATAGAGCCTTGTGGATAGTTGCAGCTACCAGTTTTAAAAAAATTGGTGTGAAATGGAGGTTGTTATTTTTTGCAGCCTTAAAAATTCATTACCCCATTAACCCCTGTATGCTAATTAGATAAATTTTACCCTTTATGAGTGCAACTACATAATAGCCTTTGTTATGTGCAAACAGCCGAAACCTATACAAGTCAAGGTTCAAACTATACTCGTTTGAAATGATAAAAATTAATCATTCAGGAAGGCATATTAATTAAACGAGACGTGATAGGGTATGCAAATATATAGCAGTTTCACTCATACTTTAGGGGAGAACATTATATGAAAATTTGACAGAGTGATGTTTTCAGGGTGGTAAAAATTCCCATGGAATGACCCATTGTACATGTACGGTGTGCAGTACAGGTGGGGCAGGCATTGTACAAAGCCAAATATTAGGTACATCATAAATCTGCAGTTGTGCAATTTAAAGAAAACTAGAGGTTTGAAAACATGCATGTTCCAACCACATCATGACAAATCTAGAATGGAGCTTCGTATAAGAAATTCTGGTGTGGTTTGAAAAATATTTCAGCCATTTTAAGTGGTGCAATGAAGACACACATTTAAAAGTAGCGGAGACCCAAACTAAATTCACTAGGGTGTATTTTGGTCCGTCTAAACCTTCAGTTATTTTAATTCCACATGACCCAACTTTACTCGACTACGATCACGTGTTCACTGATATAGTAATGGGTCTTGCTGTGCGGTTCGATCTTCAGTGTATACATACTTTAAATAGCAATGCTCCACTTACCGTTGTTCAAAATAATTCAAAAGCGACGATACCTTAAAATAGCTGTCATCTTTTCACACAAATTGGGTTTAATACATTGTGCGCGCGGGCTGCGTTTTGGCTCAACCCTAGAGTCCACTCTATGACAAGCCTTGGTGGAAAGAAACCTAAATCTGTAGTGTTTAAATTGGTGACTAGCCCATATTGTTGTTTTTGAGTGAGCTCACGTTCCAAAGATCTTCGGTTGTCAAGGTCGTTGTCAAGGGCATGACATCATAATTTCAATTTTTCGGAAAACGAACCTGGTGTCCACAAAACATTGCGCCGCAAACACCTGTGTCCTATCGAGAGTTACGGTAGTAACTCTCATATAGGATTTGACCCCGATTATGAATGTCATTTAAAAAACGGGACCCGCTTCTAACGGGACTCCTATCAATTGGATCGCTTAGCTCTTTGTCATCGTCGAACAAGCAGTCAAAATCGAGCAGTTTCGTGTTTGTTTTATGTCATAAAATTGCGTGGTTGTGAAGAACAAAATGCTTGTTTAAACTCGTACCCAGTCCCACCGTATTTCTCGTTGTTGTTGTTGTTGTTCTTCTTCTTCTTCTTGACCACGCATAACTCGAGATAGGAACACTTCTAAGAAATGAAAATCACACCAATAGCTTCGAATTCATTGGCATTCTCGCTTCAGTGGTCAAAATGTATCAAGGCTACATTGTATATATCGGTGATTGTGTTAGCAAATGACGTATATTAAGCATCCTGTATCTGACAGGACTCAAAACGATCAAACTTGTTCATATTTTGCTCCAGTACATGTAGCTGTACATGTATATATGTAATCCAATGTGTACGGTCTGGGCACTACACCTATTATTAGTTGTAAATAACCTTGTGAAATCGTGGCACGTATCTACCGAGCCAGAACTAACCGGTGAGAGCATCACCGGAACCTCGAGCTTAAACTAAACTTTAAAGAGGCAACGATACAACGAAAATTCAGCGGCCATGAAGAGTGCAGAACATCGGGACGATTCCATCGCTTCTCCTTAAGCGAAAAGGATGCGATTCTAAGAACGCACGACCATCGACCGACAGCCAAACATGCTGCTGGAAAAATGCTTCAGCAGGATAATCAGCTTGGAAAGCTACCAAACCCAATAGGTACGTTCGAATTGGACTGAGTGCATGATAGGCCTACAATTATTTGGGTTAGATGTACATCAGTTGACATTTGTGTATCCACGTGACTGAGAGGTCACATGCATACCTTGTACACGTGTACAAATGTCATGTAGATCTATACATACACGTTTGTGTGGTATCATTAATAAAAAAAACCTTTCTATTCTTTACATTGGTGTATGGCTATACAAGACTCTTATTTTTAAAACGTAGCACAAGTGTAGGGCTATCCTATGTAAACTATATACAATGTAGCAGTAGAGGTCAGAATTCATTGTGTACTTGGGAAAACTGTGCCCTGTCATCAATCTGCCCAGGTCAATTAACAGTTTTAACATGGCTTCTATTTATCAAGTACCCCATACATGATTTTGTGAGTAATTGTAATTTCATTGCATGTGTTCATTTTCTGTACCTTTTAGCTTTACCCTGTATGAGCCAAATAAACCATACTGAGGGAATATAATAGTAGCTTCAAAAAGGCTATTCTAAGGAATAGCACTATTACTGTTATATGGGCTAAATGATGCCTTTTGCAATCCCACCCATGGTTAGACAAAAGGTCTTTGTGAAGTTAGTGCAGGTGCATTGCTTAACAAGGCACTGAGCATGCATAGAAAAAAATAGGTGAATTTCTAGTGCTATTGATGCAATCAAAATTACGGAACCTTTCATTTGTGATGCCTCTTACAACCAAATAGGGAAGCTTGGTACTCTAATGGTACATGTAGGCGGACGAGATACCTGCATACATGTACCCTTATGTACCCTACTCCACCCCTTACCTACTACTACCCCTACCCCTCCCAATACCTACCACTACCCCTACTACTACCCCAACTCCTCCCCTAATTACTACCATGGGCGTCCCTAGGGTAAGGGGGCGTCATTTGACAGCCAAATATTGTTGTCCGCTTTCAGCAGATTCAGTCTGGATGGGGGGGGGGGGGGGGGGGTGCACATGTTGCTAGTAATACTGAATACTTTAATGTTTTATTAGAAATGCGGGGGCCCCTGGGGATGCCCATGACCTACTACCCCTATTCCTTCCCTTACCTACTACTACCCCTATTCCTCCCCTTACCTACTACGTATATACCCCTACTCCTCCCCTTACCTACTACTACTCCTCCCCCTCCCCTTACCTACCACTACCCCTACTCCTCCCTTACCTACTACTACCCCTACTCCTGCCCTTACCTACTATTCCCCTGGTGCATGGAGTGAGGTGACCTCAATGGTCATGTATGTGATGATGACAAATTCACTGATACACTACTGCCAGAGTATGAAACATATCTACATGGATACTGTTTACAAGTTGAGTTGACATAGATCACTTTAATTTACAGAACACTGTAATAAAGGAAGAGATGGTGGACACACCTTTTGCAGTCATATCACGAGAGCCGGAGAGAGTAAACGTTTCACTGGTATTAGTACCAATACAACATTGTTTATGTACTGAACAATATGTATCATCCATGGCTGAGTCATTTCTGGTTATGACATGTAGATATACATGATTACTATGTAAATGAAGTTCAGATTGAAGTGATCAGTGTTTCTCTATGGTATCATAATTGCAATGTCGGAGATGGTCCTTTTTAAAATGCAAAATACTCTCTTTCCATTATTGGGGTATATAAGATTATGAGTGATGAAATGTCTGTTGCTAAGTGAATATATTTAGATGTAGCGTGACTGTTAAAAGCATCCAATTATGAATAAAAAGCAATGAAACAAGTAAATAAAAAACATTCTCTATGAGAAAGTTGGTGGCATATAGGATTTGAAGGCAATGGTGGTGTAAAAAGGAAGGAAACAAGGGTCTAATAAGGGAAAATGGAATAGTCCTATATTTAGCACATTTCTACATGTAGGATATAGTGTGTTGTTCGTGTGCTAAATATAGGACTATTCCATTTTCCCTTATTAGACCCTTGTTTCTTCCTTTTTACACCACCATTGCCTTCAAATCCTATATGCCACCAACTTTCTCATAAAGAATGTTTTTTATTTACTTGCAACTAATGGTGAGTCCATGCACAGTGCATGTTGTACATGGCGAGAGAGTCACTTCAAATCATGTCACCAACGAGATGGACACCATGCTGTAACACAGTAATTACTAAATCTATCTTATAAACCAATACATTGTTTAACCCTTTCATTTCTCATCAAAATGCTCAACACAGTAACATTGTACTTATCAGGCCCTTCGATTTGGTGCCATGCATGCAACAGTTTTCGTAGTGTGCACCAAGATAAAACACTGCAAAGTACAGATTATCAGTAAAATAATCAATTATTCAACGCCAAGTATCTTGTAAACCATTAAGGGTTAAAAAATAATATTTATTCCCAGCACCACTTATATATAGGCAAACTAACATAAAGTTTTGAACATTAAGTTACAACATGGTGTCCATCTCTTAGGTGACATGATTTGAAATGACTCGAGATCAGGGACGTACTGCCATGTGGCAAAGCCCGAGGTTGTGCTAGTTTACTCAGGTATGTTAAGACTATATTTGGAATTAGAAATTTCGGCAAATTCAAACATTACAACATGCCGCTTTTCTATTTTGGTGCTACTTGTAGCTATTTTCTTTATACCAAATCTTTGTTCAATGATCCCGCAAATTTATTCAATTGATAGTTGTCATAGCAACCTTATTTGTTTATTGCATCGCACTTCAAATTGCAGTTCTACTGCAAGCGCTCATAGTGTTTCGAAACAATGCTCTATGTGCCTAGTATAGTGATGAAATACGGGTATCCCAGAAGTAGAAGAACTGCAGAAACATGCGAAATACTATTCTTTAATCTTGCGGTATTCAATTCTAACATTCAAGTCAATTATTTTACTGCGCGTAACCATTGTCATAGAAACGGCATTATATATTAATTACGGGTTATCAATCCAAAATGTATTGGACATTATTAATCCTGTGATAACGTCTGTGTATGAATAAATGCTTCCTTCGGCAGCTATTTAAATATTTGAAGTGTAGCCAGTCTTAACACACCTAAGTAGCTATTTTTAAACCGGAAATTACTTTAAAACCTTAACCGACTGGTTATTTTTTAAACAATCATCTCAACTGACCAGTTTTTTTATAAATTTTAATAACCTGTTACAACCGGGTTTTTTTTCTAAACTAACAGGTTTCAAGCCTTACTTCCACCACACATACCCCGCCCAACCCCTGGTCTACACATGTCATGCCAAAATAAAACTGCATGGCACGCCATTTCACATTGCAGAGGGAAGACTTTTATTTTTGCCCACCACCTATATTGTGATTGTGTGCGTTATATGGAATTGTGTACAGGGTACATGATTATGTTTGAAAGTGATTGTGTGAGCATGCGCCGGATACTAGAGCAAAGGGCCCGAATGTGGAACGCACCCCTATTAAGGAACACTAAATCTCATTAAAAATTTCATCAAAGTTATGGGTTTGTAATGATGGCTCATACGCAAAT
This sequence comes from Spongilla lacustris, assembly GCA_949361645.1. Taxonomy (NCBI): domain Eukaryota; kingdom Metazoa; phylum Porifera; class Demospongiae; order Spongillida; family Spongillidae; genus Spongilla; species Spongilla lacustris. Next base: position 1,775,536 of record OX442421.1, read on the forward strand.
CAATGAATCTGATTGACCCACTGATAAGTATATGGGACAGTTCACGCGAAAATGATAACTATAATGATATAAAATTTCCTTATGTTTGAATCGCTATAACTTCCCAACGGTTTAGGTTTAAAATAAAATGTTATAAAATTTCCTCGCGTTTGAATCATTCTAACTTTCGAACGGTTAACCAATAATTGCCGGATGTAAGGTATACCTTACATTCGTAAGGTATACCTTACGATTTTCAAGTAAAAAATGCAGCGCATAATTGGCCGATTTGCGATCGAAGTATTGGTATATAACAGGTTTCAATGGACCAGGCTCTAACCGACACGAGCTGCCATATCAGCCACTCGTGCCATTCTTGCGATACATGCCGCTGAGTAACAAACGGTATCGAAGAGTGGTTTATAAATCAATTGATGTTCGCGTAAGGCACGGCATAGAAAAACACTGTCTTTGAAGGTACTGCAGTTCCACAACCAAAGAAGTGCAAGTTTTAGTGTTCAACAGAATGTTAGAAGAAAGTTTCCTACTCTGAACTTCGAACCACGTTTTCTACAGGAATGCAATTAGTACCTCTAGCGTTGCTATCGCCGCTTCATCACGACATCGCCCGGCAGAAGCTTCGGCCTGCCCACCCCGAACGGATGAATGGTGAATATGTTGATAGAATAGATGTGAAGAAAAAGATGGAGAAGATGACGATTGCTTAGAATGTGCCCGATAACAGCCTCATAGACAGAAATAGGAGGTGCTCGATACCGCACGTTCAATCCGTCAGGGTGCAACATATCAGTAGTATCCATGAGGATTTGCGAATTAAATGACCTAGTAAACATCCTCAGCTCAAGACTGCCAGCATCATGATTTAATGCATATTTTTACTTGAAATAAACGGCAACAGCCCTACAGGTATATAAAGCATCCAAAGACCTAGCCAGCTTCACCATCATTTGAGTGCTGCAAGCTTATATATCGGATGTAACAATCTGTAGTGTATGGTCCTAAACCAGGACACACCTGTATACTGCAAAACTTAAAGTTCAATTGTACAGTGAATGAAGTGAGCTAGCTAAATGGTATTTGAACAATTATTGGTTGCCAAAGTCAATATCATTGTATTGATATGCTTTCACTTCACTTGGTTTCTTCAGAATACTTGATTTTGGTTACTTAATATGTAGTATGTGATATCAGTACAACAGGGAATTGATTTTGTTTGAAATTTATTTATATAAAAGTTACCTTTATTGCATAGCACAATCCCAGTAAATGTTGACAATTTCATTTAAATATATACGTATATAGATAGCTTTTCAGTGTATTTAATGTGGATATTTAACTTTTGAAGTGATTTTTACAAACTTTCAAACATAATAATATCATTGTCACTTATACTTGTAACCAATTCAAACTTGATTTCAAAAGATTTGATTTTAAGTTAATTAAATATTTAAATGTTTCTTAATTTGTTTATGGCAGTAATTGTCTGCTTAATGGGAACAATAAAGCAGGTTATTCCAGCTAGATAAATATTACAATTATGGAGCTATGACACTTCAAATGTGAACATAGTGTTTAAAAACACATTTATTTGTATATTTTATGGTTTTTCATGCCTAGTGGTGGCAGTTTTGCACAGTTGAGCTATTGAGTAACATTTATACTTACACTGGTTTATAAAATACATGAAAAAATTAAATAAATTTTTATTTGGAATGAATAATGTTCTTCAGAACATTAAAAGCCCAACGTAAGGTATACCTTACGTTTTTGTAAGGTATACCTTACGTTTTTTCAGGCAATTATAGGTTAAGGCTATCAACTTTGTATTTACAACACCTCATACCACACCATTTCTCTATATGGTAAAATACATTTTGGTGTCTTGCACGTGCCCCGTACCAGTACTGCAACGTTTTATACCCCACCACATTCAAACTCGCCATAACTTTCTGTACAAGTAATCAAATTGCTTCAAATTTGGTTTGTAGGTAGAGCGGTCCTGTACCTATCGATTTGTTTTGTTTGTTAATTTTTATACCATCCATTACGGAGATACATTTGAACAAAGTATGTCCACTTTTTTCGCTCGATTCGCTCCAATGATTTTGGCAAACTGCGTCCCGCTCAATGTATGGGAGGTGGGGATGATAACATTGGTGCATATCAAGCGGGAAAAAGTACACGTAGTTTGTTCAACTGTATCTCCATAACGGATGGCATATAAATTAACGAACAGTACAAATCCATAGGTACAGGACTTCTGTGCCTACAAACCGAATTTGAAGCTATCTTGATAACTCCTACAGAAAGTTATGGCAGGTTTGAACCCGATGGGGTATAAAACGTTGCAGTACTGGTACCAGAGCACGTGCAAGACACCAAAATGTATTTTACCATAGAGAAATTGTGTGGTTGAAGTGTTGTAAATACGAAGTAGATAGCCTAAACCGTTGGGAAGTTATAGCGATTCAAACATAAGGAAATTTTATAACATTATAAAGTTGTGAACTGTCCCATATGACATAAAGGATAGTCTAGTGATGATGTTCAATGCTGATAAAATTCTCCACTAGCATTTGGTAAGCCAGGATTGCAGCACTGTACATGTGCTCCTTTGCAACCTTCTAATTTCATTATAGCTTTCATGCACTCCGATGCAGCGTTTTCTTATAGAGCTGCTTTTTTTTTTATGCGTTGCTCTTCTTTATGTATCTCTCTCCTCTTCATATCCTTTAATGTGCTGAAGTCATGCACTGATCTGAACCTTTCAAATGCTTAAATTGAGTACTAGTAGTAGGGATATGGATGTAAGCTTTCTCAATCTGAATTATCAGTGGTACTTTCTGAACTGAGGAGAGGTCCATTCAGCATGTTGCACCTGCTCAGGACGTACTGCACATGCAGCCACATAAATGGAGTGGTACTGAATTGACAATTTCAGGCATAACTGCAGATCTTCTTCTGTTGTCATTGCAGCAGCCTTGATATCAACCTGCCTCTTCACTTCTTGTGCCACATCATCCTCAATAAAGCTTACAATGGTGATTTTATCAGAAAGTGCTGCCCCTGACACACCACATGATGCCATGATTGCATCATGGGGTCCAACCATGTCTTCAGGAAGAGTGTCTACCCTCACGTATACGTAGTGGAGACAGGCCTGTCGTTTATCGGCCATAATTAAGCTACCTAAGGATTTTTATTTTTTAGTAAGTAGCATCCACCCCCCTTCCCAAAGCAAACCCAATGCAATGTGGTTGAGTGTTTATATACCAACCCTTTGATGTGGTTGTTCTTTATTTGGTACCTTTCCCATACATTTAGGTACGTTTGCCGAAAAGTGAGTCATTTGATTAGCATAGTACGTTAAATTCTCTATCCAACAGTGTTTGAATTATCTCTCTAGCATGCATAGTTTGTCTGCATCAGTCAAGGGAAGTTTGTTGTTCCTTAATAGGTTCCCTTGCTCTACATGTATGTGTACAATGTAAATGAAGGTGTCTGTGTGAGCAACCAATCAATAATGCCCATACAATCACATGCACATACAATCACGTGTACATGACCATATGATCACATGCCCATACGATAACATAACCATATGATCACATACCCATACGATTACATGACCATATGATAACATGCCCATACGATCACATCTCCATTTGATCAAATGCCCATACAATCACAAATCCATATGATCACATGACCATACAATCACATGCCCATTTCATCACATGACCATACGATCACATGACCATACGATCACATGACCATACAATCACATGACCATACGATCACATGACCATACAATCACATGACCATACAATCACATGACCATACAATCACATGACCATACAATCACATGACCATACAATCACATGACCATACAATCACATGACCATACAATCACATGACCATACAATCACATGACCATACAATTACATGACCATACGATCACATAACTTGTAAGATCCCCTCACCTCACAGAAGGTCACATCTTCATCATTCTTCATCGTCAGGTTGGTATCAGGAACATACACCTGTGTACATAACATTTGCCTGGATCACACTGTACACATACTCTATGTGAATGTGCATAATTAGCAACCATTTGTGAGAAGTCGTGTCTGGGGTAGCAATACACCTTTCTTTCTTCATAGTAATGTGTATACAACAGAGTATGCTTCACAAGACAAACATCTTACGTTTGATTGAGAACCATCCATGGAGCACAAGTTAATAACATTGAATTTGATGCGGTCCACAGGACAAGTATTTACATTCTGTAAAAAAATAATTAATTTTAAATAAACAAAACACAAAGCAAAGATAAGGTATATATTAATTCTAATTACAGAGCACCAATACGAATTGTAACTATCTGTTTGCTCCTTGACTATACATGCATAATGTCCTGTCGGTGGTGCAGTTACTTATTGACTAACTTTGGCCCATTCGGAGATGCAAATATAGCAGAATTGATGGCCACAAGACTCCGGTTGCGCAAGGATGTCGCATCTTTTTAGCTTCCGCAAACAGATCGGGCACGTATCCAAGGGATTAGGTTGTGCCGTCATCTCAATGGACACTTTTTACGCGCGTAGTTGAGCAGTAGTAATACTAAAATATTTTGCCTGCAACGTTTTGTTATTTTCGCACCTGCTGCCTCACGTGAGCGGTGTAATTCAATGATAGGCGTATACGAGGCTGCATCACGAGTGGAGAAAAGTAAGTCAAGCATGAATTTTTATGCTGTTTAGTTTAATGCAGGCCTAGCGCAAAATAGTAGGTCTTGCGAATAGGCCGACGCAACCACCAACTAGTCTGACGTAGCCATACCCTGGCTACGTACGTCAGACTAACCACCAACACATAGGGTAGCGTGGGGTGTGTGTAGTGTTCGGCACCCAACGCTTCTAAAAAGGGGCCGAACGCTTTAAAATTAAAACGATGGATGGAACACAATCTCCAATGAGTTAGTTTTCAGCCAGTTCAGTTAAAATTTCATTACAAAATTTCATGTAGCGAGTAATATTACTTTTGTTTACTCAAGCTAATTTTTTTGGCTAAAATGGCGCAACGTACGGTGCGAAAAAGTGCGATAGGGGCCAGTGGCGTATTTAGGGGGGGCTAAGGGCACCCCCCTCCGACACAAGAATGAATATAATTAAAATAAAATTCACTCGAATAGTGAACACGATCGTAATTTCCCTTCGCATTTCAACCACTTGAAGCCAGGTGCTGATTACATTCTCTTAATTAAATTATCCTTGGCATGGATACAGTTTCAGAAGTTTAATTTGCAGATCTTCCATGCATCAGCAGATTGTATCCACACTCCACAGTATTAAAGCTGCATTGCTGGCAAATGCCGGTGTAGCAGGATACCCTGTCCCCCTAAAAATTGTCCGGCCGGACAACGTATCCTAGGCTACGTTGTCCGGCGGACAACGTAGCCTAGTATACGTTGTCCCCCCTAGGACAATTATTCCTAGGATTATCGGTCCACTTTAGGATTAGCTGTCCCCCTTCATTTTTGCCAGCAACGCTTAACCAAAATAGCCCATTGGATAGGATATTAGTGCGCTCTCCTTATGAACATGTGAGTGTTGATCACTTTGATGATAGTATTAGCTATTTTTAAATCTTCCTTGCTCCCCATGCAACATATCGTATAGATCTAACAATAGTTTGCTCCTTCGGGTGTCCTGCATGTCTCCATCCATATCTACTTTTGTGCCATTTCCATCCACATCTGCTGTTATAGGACACCAGTTTTCCGCCCTTGACCCGCCACCACACGCGAGGTGTTTACTGACCTCTCCCTGGTGGAGAGTCCCCTCCCCTCCCCCCTCCCCATGCTGACCTTAGCAGCTGTGTTTTATACATGTTTTGCAGAGGTGATCACCATGGCTTTCTCGATACATATACATGCAACTGATAAATACACAAAATGAATTAATGAAGCATCATGATTGATGTTCATTTCTTGGTGCACAGCCTGCACTTCCAAGAGGATGCCAATTCCTTCCTTGTTTCGTTTTCACACTTCTTATGATAACATTCTTTGCAACAGTGACACTGAATCATTCTACCAGCTTGTGGCATTTGGCAGCTACAGGAGATCTGGATTGTCTCTTGTGCCACCACTGAACATGTTGAACCACTCCTACGGATGCTCGGGAAAAGAGACATTTGGCCCTTTTCAAGGCAACTTACTAAATGGCTTCTCATTTTGCTGACACAGTTTTGAATACTACTTATATCCTCACTGAAACAGAGACTGGTGGCATATGCTATTGCATACACACCACAGTCAGAATTGTTGGTCTGCTGCTCTACATCAATAAATCTAACATCTACTGCATCATTGGTGGAAAACATCACAGCACAAATCTGATCAATAGTACATTGTGACAATGATTGGTAAAGACTGTCATAAACATTGACTGTTGATGCTGGCAGGCCAATAGTGGATATTGTCAGCCAATGGTTTTTACCATTGTGCAATATTTGGATGAACTCACTTCTAAGAACATCAAACAACAATCGAGTTCCTAGTGTAGTATTTTGAAATCCTGCTGCTCCAAACTGCTCCCTAAGAATGCTTTGAGCTCGATTGATGATGGTGTCATCAAGCCATCCAGTACTGGATAAGACAGTATTTCTCATCTCTTCATCCAACGAGCACCTAGTTACAGCCTTGCCTGGAGAGGTAAAATTCAATTATTAAAACAAAAAAACAATAACTATGAAGAAATAAAACTAACTAATAATGTTGATCAAAAAATGGCAATATTTTAACACATGAATGCATACAGATATTTGTAACAATATACATCTTTGTTGGTGAGCATGAATTCATTTCTGTTTTGTTCCATTGTTTTCTAGTGTCATATACCCATTCACACAGCGCATCCAAGTCAGCAGGTGACATCAAACAGTATGCTTTATCCATTAGGGAAACTTCTTTTATTGATGTTATTTTGCAGGTCTTGATCCAATAAGTCAAGAGATCCACTTGTTCAACAATTCTTAAATCATTTTGATAGTTTATACCTTTCTTAAATTCCATAAAGCTTTCATACAACCCATCATTACAAATGACAAAGTCACCACCACAAACCTCACTTAATGGACTCATCTTATCGTATTGACGAGACTGTAGCCACAAATCTACCATCAGATCTCTGCTTAGTGCAAACTCACCTTCATTGAAATGCATACTTGAGGGCTGTGAGATAAAATAAAAGTATTTTAATAAAATCAAACAAGTGTAATTAGCTTACATCAAATTCTTCATCAGCACAATATGCCAACATAGCAGCACCTGTTCTCCATAAACGCAATAGATGTGAAGAGTATAGCTGATCATCAAGAGAAGAATTAGCTTTAGCTGTCAGTAATGCATCTTCATCTTGCTTGTAACCTGTCACCTCTTTTGAGTTCTCCTTTAAAGCACACTGACTAATAACAGCTGAAAGTTTTTTATTCTGTGTTCCTTCCTCATATTGAACATCATCAGGTAATGTAGTACATTTTTCAGTCAGGATTTGAATATCTTCAACTTCATCTCTGTAGTCCAGTACCTGTTGACTAGAAACATTGCTACAGTTTCCTTTACGCTCATGATACAGTTTCAGTCTGCTACCATTTATCTCCTTTGCAAGCGTTTTTTCCTTTACAGTTTTGGAGACTGTACAATCCCTTCTCATGGATCACAATGATTGAGTAAGGACCTGTCCATCTCACATCTGTTTTTCCTCCTTTCCTACTTAAATTCCTCATGTTTTTCACAAGCTCAAGGTCCCCTAATTGATATTTTTCAGATGTATGTCTTTTATCATAGTAAGCCTTTTGCTTCTTCTGTGCTTTTTTAACGTTCAGGTCAACCACAGGAAATAATTCTTGCTTCATTTTTTCTACATGTGCAACATACGATTGCACTGTATCACTATCCACCATGCAGCTTTTCCACTGTCTGATTTGTCATTTGCAGTTCCACTGGAAGCACTGCTTCCCTACCATACATCAAGTAAAATGGTGTAAATTTTGTTGATGCATGTATACTTGTACGATAGGAAAAAATATATAGCATCTATGTGCTCATCCCAATCATCCTGTTCAGGATTGAGATACTTCACAACAGCTTTGGTCACTGTCTGATTCATCCTCTCATCAAGGCCATTTGTTTCAATACCTGCCATTTCAAAAGTTTTATCATTGAGAGCATTGAAAAATTCATGGCCTTGGTCAGATATGCAGACACTGAAGCATCCGAACCGTGTAATGAGTGAGAGAAGAAAATGAGCTACACCTTCAGCTGATTTTGTTGGAAGAGCTTGGGCCTCTGGCCACTTAGAAAAATAGTCAGTACATGTTGCAAGGTATCTGTATTAATGAAAGTTATAATACTCTTATCAAAATGTGTTAGCATCATAGAGTGGAACCACGTATAAATGACCCAGTAATGGCACCGTGTTTCTATGCAACCTATGCTTTTTACATATTATTATTTACATGCATAGCTTTGTAGTGACATAAAGGGGATAATAAGAGACTTTATTTGGAAAAAAAAAAAATTGATTTTTTTGTGTGCATTTTTTCAAGTTTATAATTGAAATTACAACACAACATTATATCAGAGGCTCGGTAGGTGAGTTTTACTTTTACAGCCCGGCATAGTATTGATGTCGCTGATGTTGTTGGAGTATGATCTGGTTGTGTAGTTGGGGGTGGGGGGTGGGAGGGGCTGCTGATGGTAGATCTTGCGCAGATCCCTGTTGTTTGAACAATGGGCTTGCCAATAACCTTACCTAGTACCTAGAACGTAGCTCTCACCCGGGTCCTCTACTGTCACTCTTTTGCTTTTCGAATGTCCTACTGGCCATGGGTTGTAAGTCAGATGGAAGTACCACTTTCCCCTGTCACTACGGAAACGGATCATCTCATCCCCACTTTTAATGGATGTGCAAGGAATCTGTCCTGATAAGAGCTTTTCCCACTCTCTCTCGTGCACTGGTTTAGGTTTCTTTCCACCAAGGCTAGCCATAGAGTAGGGTTGAGCCAAAACGCAGCGCGCGCACGACTGGAATGTATTTAACGCCCGTTAACAACAATAAAAGGAGTTAATTTTTAATAACTGTACAATAAACCCAATTTGTGTGAAAAAGATGGCAGCTCTCTAGGCTATTGTCGTTTTTGAATTATTTTGAACAAACGGTAAGTGGTGCATTGCTATTTAAAGTATGTATAGGTATAGGAATCACTGAAGTTTGATCGAACCACACAGCGAGACCCGTTACTATTAACTGCACCAGAACTATAATCATTTTATGTTTAACACCGCGTCCGTGAAATTCGAGCACCTGTTTTGTCGAACTCGTGAAATACAAAATTAGTCTCACTATTAGTATGTGAGGTGTAAAATACATCAAAAGAAAGTCCAACTCTCGCTTATATGTTTGAAGAAATCCCCACTATAATAGTTACAACCAATCGTGCGTTGTATGTATTTAAAGTAACACGGTTTGCATTTTCTTAACGGTAAGTAATTGCATAGTACACTTTTTTTGTAGACCATTGTGTTCGAATTGGGCACACCCTGCCCATTTATTTTTGCCTAACTAGAGAGTCTAGGCAGTATCACGTCTAAATTCAGCTTCTTTAGGTGTACAAACTGAACGTTTAGCTCGTACTGAAATATAATTTATTCATACCAGTCCACATCGGTTAATTAACTTGTTCGTCTGATATATACTTACTTGTATGGCATGCCGCGGCTTGCGTGTTACGAAAAACATAGAAAGTCAGTTTGTGACAAATGTGATGCAGGAACACATTGTACCAAGTGCTGCAGATGCATCGATCGCAAACGTGGTAGGCCGAAGAAGGTTGCTGTGCCAATCAGCCCGGAGCACGCAGCAGCTAGAGTCGATCTTGATGAAACTGCCGTCGCGGACGATGAAGATGATGACCCAGTTATTTCAGTTATCGATTCCACAACTCAGGCACAGATATTGAAGGTACTGGAAGCCATGGGATCTAAGGGACATGAAACCTTTGTGCGGCGGCTTCCAAGTGTTGATATAAGGCAGCATATGCGATCTGATGATGATGTTGATATTTCAACCATGAATAGAATAGAGAAAGTGTTTGTTAGTGGCATCCTGGCCTGGGCACGAATGTTGGTTCCTAACTGGAATCTGAAGAACCATTGTGAGGTGAAGAAGGTTTTCAGTCTTAAATCCATTCTGGCTCCATTAGACCAGTTGCAGGTCACTGAAACAGATTTTCTTTCTGATGATCTCCCGCCATCTGCTACTACAATGCTCATCAGCATAATCTCTAATATCAGAGATGCATTGAAATGTGAAAAACGTTTCACCTCTTTGAATGCAAGACGACTACTTGTGCCTCTAGCAGATGCACCAAGGAAATACGTGGCATCCCTTCTCACACTGAATCTTGGCTATGTAAAACACATTATGTTTCAAGCTAAGGTAGACAAACTGTATCTTTCACATGGTTTGAATGTTCAGAATTATGCTGAGACACCCTCTCGTGTAAGTGAGGATAGCATTCACTATGTTGTAAACTATGTGTACAGCAATGACAACATATGCCGCCTTGCGTGGCAAGCCAAAAAGCGTGCTCCAAACAAGGATTTAAGGTGGAAGGATCTGAAGAATATACATGCAATGAAGTCCTTGGTACTCAGGCATGATATCTCTACAATGTACAAAGTGTACTTGGACAAGCACACTGAGGAGATGCCTGGCAAAAAACCAGTGGGAAGAACCCTGTTCTATGATATTTGTGAACCACATCACTGGTGGTGGCAAGCATCATGAAGCTCGGGCTGGGGTTGATTATATTAAGGTCAACTTTCATAAAGATAACTTTGTCATTGTTGACAAAGTAATCGATGTGCTACGTGACACTTCGTACAGTGATGCATATACATTTCTCAATTACTGCTATGGGGTCCATGTGAGAGAGGGTGTCAACGCATTTGATGCGGAATTGGTGTGCCTTCCAATGCATCATTCTCAGGAACATGATGTTCAACAGTTTAGAGCTTACCAGAAATTGAATGAGTTAGTTCAATATCCAGACAGGTTTATGGAGTCTTCAATACAGCAGCAAGTTGTGAACCAGGTTCGAAGCCAGCTCAGTTCCTGTGCTAAAGCTGTTGGTGTAGTGTTGGAACACAATGAAAGCATAAGTGCTACCACACACTCGCCAGGATTTTCGCTTGATCGTGTGCCTGACAAAAAGCCAAGCAAGGAGCCTAAACCCGGTGGTCGCCTGGAATGCTGTGCCTGCCGAGGCCCTTATCTATTTTATGATAAGCTGAGGCATGCGGCACTGTCCAAGCTAGATGAACACCCCAGTAGGTTGGCTGAAATTTCGGATGTACTTGTGACCATTCATCAGTGCGAGCGCCGGTCTTATCGCTACATGGCTCATGTTATGCAGGCTGCCCATCAGGAGCACAGAATGAAGCAAGCCATGGCAGAAATGGACTCCAAAACTGCATATTTAGTCTTTGACTTCAAGCAAAAGTTTCTTGCCAAGGGTTTTCGTGAAGGTGGTGACAGTTATTATGGAAAGAAGGGTATGTTGTGGTGGGGTGCTGGTGTTCATGTAAAGTCAGATACAGATGGAGTGTATGATGAGAGTGATGGGTCCCAAGATGAGAAGCTGTATGTGGTGATAGACTTTACAGCCAATGAATCTCAATCACAGCAGCATACTATGCAGCTGGCGAATGAGGTCAATGTGGATGATGAGCAAGATGAAAGTGATGAAGATGATGTCAAGAGTGGTGAAGAGTGTGTTGAGGGTAATAGTGAGCAAGATCAGCTTGACAATCAGGGTGAAAATTGTGACAGTGAGCAAGATGTGAGGGCTATATGTAAGGTGGGGTTTGTCATGCGTAATGTTCAAGGTGAAAATGAGATAGAAGAAAACACACAGAATGGAGGTGAAAATATACTGCAAGATGAGATTGAAGATGATGCCAGTGATAAAGAGCAGGGATGTATCACTTCTGAGCAAGTCGATGAAACAGATGAAGAGAAAACTGATAGCACTCAAGATAAAGTGAATCTGCATTTCATAGACTGTATCGTAGAAGGAGAGCAGAAAGCGGATGCCAATGTTGTACTATCTTGTTTGGAGGCATCTTTTCGTGCCTTGAAGCTACGGTTCCCCCATGTTGAGAAGATCATTGTTCAAAGTGACAATGTGAAGAACTTAGCTGGCCAGCAGACCAAGCTGTTCCTGCCACATATGTGTAGTGCTTCAGGGCTAAAGCTTGTGGCCTATTTTCACAACGAAGCCCAAAGTGGAAAAGATGTGTGCGACACACACTTCTCGCACCAGCAAACTCATGTGGATAACTACCTTGTCCAGGGAGAGGGAGGAAGAAAGGTGTCAACACCTAAGCAGCTTGCTGTGGCATTGATGGAGAATCCTGTACGCAATTCAACAGTGTTGTTGGTTAAGTTAGATTTCAAGGCCCCGTATCGATTTGCTGTTATTCCCACCATTATGGGTATTTCAGATTTCTATGCAGTGACAACCATGGATGATCAGAAAATAATTCGATTTTACAACAGTCTGGGGCAGATGGTACCATCCAAGTCTGTATCGATCCCATCATGCCAAGCAGTTTCCATGACAGAGGGGATGGGCTCTGTGAACATCAACTTTACAGGTGTCCTGTGCTTCTCAACAGTGATGACAACAGTAACCGCGCACAGGCACAGAAATACAAAAAGAGGTTCAAAAGGAGTATCTCTGATGTCAGTAAACGAGAGAAGCTACGCAAAGAAATGCAAAGTAACGATGAGAAAGCCTTAGATGAAATTCGAGCCATTTATCCACAATGTGCCAAGTGTTTGTACCATTTCAGATCACCACATCTCCTTGAACAGTATGTGTGCAATGAGAATGCAGAATCTCAAGATGCTATTAACATTGCAATGAAACATGCTGATCAACTTCTAGCTAGGATGGACTTCTCCATTGCTGGTGCAATTATCAAAGTGCAAGTATGTTCTTGGGTGATGGTGAAACAACATACGCAACATTTGAGCCAAACTTTTATGCAGGTTGGGCTCATACAAAAAAAACATGCACCCAGAGCTCTCCTTCAAGGTTACCAATGTCATCTAAGAATGCTGGAAAGCAGGAGACAATAAAGAACATGGTAATGTTAAGATATCAGCTGATGGTGTTTATGCCAGGTTGGATAAAATGCAGCTACAGAAGGCAATTCGACTAAGTGAGCTTCCACTTCCTGGGAAGATACGGGCAGTGTACCAAAGAATTGGTGTCAAACCACAGGCAGAATGTGCTGGTACATGTAAGAAGCGTGGAAGGCCTCGTGCGGATGATGTAGCAGACTATGGAACCAAGAAGGCTAAGGTATATTACCAGGATTGTGATTTGCAATAGGACCTCACAATGTGGACAAAGCTTGAGCTTCAAGCCTATCTTTGCCATCACAGTCTGAAAAAAACTGGTAACAAACCTGAGCTCATAATTCGTACCAAGGAACACATGGATAAAATCGGACACTGATAGTACAACACATGCCAATTAGTTTGTTATAATATGAGCAAGTGCGCAATGAATTTACGTAAATAGGACTGGGTACGAGAAAGAAAGCTGTTGAGCAATCGTTTGGTAAAAGACATGAGTGCAAACGTTGGCACGTGCATAGGAAACATACGTTTTTATAACCTATAGGCTTTCATAGTTCTAATTCAACAAACTGCATTTGTTTTGGAGTGTTAAAAGCAGTACAAAAAAAGTGTACCTTTTATCGGTACGGGCTAAACCTCGCGGCTTCAAATAAATGCAGGCTGCGATCAGCTATAGATATAATGCTGCAAATTGTGCCATACCCTATGCAGAGAGTTGTTTCAAAACACCTAATATTATTTTTTAGTAAGGGACCTAATGAGACTATTTTTTGTTTTTACTAGTTCGACAAAATGGGCTTAAAAGGTGCTCGAATTTCACGGACGCGGTGTTAAGCAGAATTGGTATTTTATATTCTAAATCCATTTTTTCCCCAATGACCACTATATACTGCTGCAACACTTGTACGGATTAAAGCCGTTTTAACACAGTACGGAAATTAATTATACCATTTAAACCAACATACCTATTTCCTCTCTTTGTGAGCGTAAGTGGACCTACGAGGTCAATTCCTACTTGATGCCAGACTTCAGGTTTTACAGCAATTGGATGTAGAACTGGAACCTTATTGTGCAGTTTTGGGTTGAACTTGTGGCAGACTTCACAAGTACTTACATATTCTTTTATGTGCCTTGTCATATCGCGCCAATAGAACCGTGAGCAAATCTGCTGTAGAGTCTCGTCACGTCCAAAATGACCACCACCTTAGTTGAATATCACACAAATTAAGGAGGAGACTAGTAAAATAAATTATGAGTACCCGTATCACAGCTGCATATCGGCAACTAAAAAACTCACCTAGCTTCCCATCGTGGCAAGATAAGATCACCTTCATTTGATCCTCTTTATTAACAATCCATTGCTTTTCTGTCATGTCGGCCGTATTGCTTTTGAGATAGAGCAAGCCTTCCTTCATCATGAAACTATGTGCTCTTCTGCGAATCGCCCGCTTTTCCGATTTACTAGCATCCACCCGATACTCATCGTGTTTCAGATACTTAAAAATCTCGTTGTAGAGTGGTACTTCCTGGTCGTCATTGTTCATTCTTATAGAACCAATGGAACAATTTTGTCACACACTTCTGATATCGACTGCGATTGAAAACATGTGGCGAATCTAAAAAACTGTAGGTGTTTTATACGATATACTGTGCCTGAAATCCAGACGTGAGCTCTAAGTGTATATATAAGTAAAACATCCCAACGGTCAACAAAGAGATCGAAGTTGCAAGGGGGGACAAGCTATCCTAAAGGCGGACAACGTATACTAGGATAGGGTGTCCGTAGGGGGACAGCCTATCCGGGGGGACACGCTACATGTATCCTGTTACACCAGAGCGCTTATCGGTATTCATCTGGATATGCATGCACCCTATTAGTGCATGCGCTCGGTGCCATCCTTGGCGATTGCAGACATTTTTGCCGATTGAACCATTGTATTTCTGTTAAACTATACTGCTGAGTGGGCGTGGTTGCAAAAAATTTGCGCGCACAAAGCGCGCTATCCCTTCGGCACCCCCCCCCCCATCAATTTCTGGACACGCGCCTGAGGGTCAACCAGCATTTGTCAGGCAAGTTTCATCGGTTTTAACGTTTGGGGTTGTTTATGAACTAAGAACTGAATACATTACCACAAAACATGTTTTGCTACACACAAATATGAAATGTCAAAGAATTCCAATGGCGGTCGAACACTCCATGGTCGAATCAAGCAATTTGGGTGTGTTCGGCATAGGGGACGAACACTGCAAAAAAAAAAAAAAAAAATTATCAATAAAAAGATATATGTTAAGGTTGTTCAAGTGATACGTTTCTTATATATGAATCACAGAGCAAAATAATGCCTGGCAGGAGTGTTCGTCCGTGGGGGGGGGGGGGGGGGGGTGGCATATGGTATCCTATATGAAATATCAGTTTTTTGTTTTGTCCTTAAACTTTTACAGGCAGCTGGTGCAATACAATAATACATGTACTACAGTTTTGTCATTTCTCTGTCAGTGATTAATGATATATTCTTGATACATTTCACAATCAAGGAAAATGGTTTATAAATTAACCACAATCAGTTAATTAACTGGTAATTGTTGTTAAAAGTTCTAACAACAAAAGAAGACATGCTGGTGAAATAAAATTAATATTATCTTTAATGGTTAATTAACAATAATAAAAGTCCCAAAATTTCTATTCATTTCAACTAAATATTAATGTTAACTCTTTGACAGTCAACACGGATAATGTATTTGCAAGTAATGTTTTTAATTATGGCTGCCAGTACGGCTGTAGCTTAGTAGTCGCTGTTCTCGAAGAATCTCGCTGTTAGTCTCCTTAAAAAGATACTATCTATGATAGAAGAGTGTTTTATGATGTTTGTTATGATATATGGTGTACTAGCTTAGGTAGCTAACAAGACTCGATTTAGGTGGAGCGAAGCGGGCAGGGATTCGATGCCGTATGTTGTGTATACTACGAAACAGTCGATGAAAACACCACAGTTCTATCCTTTTTTGTTACATCTAAGGTCCAGACTTTTTAAAAAGCTTCGCTCGCCCATGTTTTAGTAAAAAAGGCGGGTGCTAATTCGAAGCTGCTGGTGATGATAGAGACGCCATTACGTGTACACCTACAGCTGTTCGTTCCCGCTTTCCTTTCAATTAAAAACCAACGCTCCGGTCATAGCTCTATGCCACTAGGACTTATTGGTACACAGAGCGTGTAGCCGTGCGACACAGACTGGTTTTCTATATGTGTGCATATATTTATGCACTTGGCGGTTAACGTGAATTATTTAGTATATATATATGCACTTTGCGGTCAAAGAGTTAATAAATGTAGGGCTAGTGGTTAGTTAAAAGATGCAAACTGTACTTAAGTAACTGCTTTCATTTAGAAGTTATTCAAGATTGAAATCTTGATTTTTTGCAATGTACTTGATTTAGGGGCCATTGTTTCTCAATTTAGTGGTTTGAATTTATTAATAAATTCGGGCAAGTTAATATTATTAAAATTCAAGTAAATGTTGGCGCTTTGAGATGCCTCTAAAATGGTATGTTTTAATTAGGTATTATCAGGAATTATTAATTCGTTTTGATAATTTATTTATTTTTGATTTAATAATAATAATTTTTCATGTACAAACCTCGCAATACATGTTAAACACATATTGAACTAGTAAACTATGTAACTATGTATGAGTCAACCATCTAAGTAGAGGTGTGCGACTTTAGCACGGGGACCTGCCCTTGCAAGAAATGCTCTGGCATTCGAGCACACAAGGGAAAGGTTTAGTCTGGAATTAATGCTGTCCAGAGTGGAAGAAGTGGAGGAGTTAACCTAAACTGAAAGGCGGGAAGCAAGTTTCTTGAAGGTATCAGAGGGTAGTTGGCCCCATGCTTTTATTAAATTAAATTAATATATAGTTTGTTTACATCAACATTTAAGCTCAAGTTAATAGAGCTTTGATTAATAATTTTAAGTTAATTAACTGCTTGTGGTTAATTTATAAACAATTTTCCTTGATTGTGAAACACCCTGTATATATCAATTTATTTCACTTTTTTTGGTTAAGACTGATATAAGTGTAACTAATTCTATAAACATAGTGTAGCGACTACGGGCTACCAAGTATACGGAGAACCGGATTTATCTGAGCTGCTAGTTAATAAAACACACACGTGATTATTTTTTGGTGTAGAGTGTACATGTGAATTGCCACAGCTGTGTTGACGGCCATCATTTCAAAGATGATAGTGAACTGTTTGATGGTTCTTATCATCGCAAGATGAAGCTACAATGTGCGCATGCGATTGTGTTGTATCCGGTTCTAATCTTGTGTGCATTTGCCGGCAACGTAAACAAGTACCTCTACCTGTATCTTTTGGTTTAAATTAAAGCTATAACTATCTACTATGTTTTTGCCGATTGGGGTTTAGTGAATCGACTAACGCGGTTAAGATAGAAGCCTGAACATTGGACCCAGTACTTTTGGGGTTTAAGCGTTCTTTTTTGCCAGTATGCTTGAAGTACTCATTCCTTCAAACCCCAACCCCAAAACGGATTCTACATAGTTCAGTGAGTGGATCTGACTAATAAAATATCCAGAAACCCGTTGGCATCCCCGCCGGAAAAGCCTATATATGCTATTTATGCTTACCTTTTGGTTCTATGCGGCCACTTTTGACAGCTGCACGTGATAATATTTTCGCGGCAAATTCCCAATTTGCTGCAGGAGCCTCACATATAGAAGCATAAGGCGTTTTTTTGCAAACAGGCAAGTTGTAGTAACATTTGGTGTCCGTATTTGAAACAATTGGTTGTAGGGATTCATGTCCATATATGTATTTCATTCTATATTCATGCATTGCGATGAATACGAAACGAGGGTACTCATGCATGTGCAACTATGGCTTCTGTTTACAAAGATTACACATAGTTACTTAACTACTAACAATGCATAATTCTTTTCTAGCAGCAAATCACATGCATCAACCGCTGTGCCTTCAATTTAACTGTGAACAGCAATCTGTGAGCTCCCCCCACTGGGCAAAAGACCTAGTAACAGCAACATTGACACAGCATTCAGGCACCTATTCAATGATGTCCAAACTTTGGGTTAACAGAGGACATGTCTGAATGTAGTAACTGGAAGCTATCAAGGTTTCAGCGAAATGCTGATGCTGTGGTACAACACTTTGGAGAGAAATGGCACTAGGGATGAATACAAGTCAGTGTCCTGCAAGTGATAAATCAAAGCATACATTATCCACCTGTACTGAATGCTACACTCAATATGGTAACCTCCAACACAAATATCCTATAAAGCCAATATATGTACATGTGAGGGGTGAGGAGGCGTCATATACCGATGCAGAGGTGTCGCATACTGATGAGGTGTCATACTTAGTAGGAGCAATAGACAACAGTTTGAACTCACTGAAGCACACACACACACAAACTGCCTTTCTTTCCAACATTACACCATGCACGCAACTACACACAACTCCCCTCACTGTAGCACACACCACCCACACACACAAACTGCCCCTTTCCCACATTACACCCATGCACACAACTAAACACTCCACTCTCCCTCACTGAAGCGCACACCACCCACACACAACTGCCCCACTTTCCCACATTACACCACTACACACACAACTCTCCCTCACTGAAGCACACCACCCACACACACAATTGCCCCTATTTCCCACATTACACCATGCACACAACTACGCACACAACTTTCCCTCACTGAAGCACACCACCCACACACACAACTGCCCCTCTTTCCCACATTACACCATGCACACAACTACACACACAACTTTCCCTCACTGAAGCCCACACACACAACTGCCCCTCTTTCCCACATTACACCACAACTCTCCCTCACTGAAGCACACCACCCACACACACAACTGCCCCTCTTTCCCACATTACACCATGCACACAACTACACACACAACTCTCCCTCACTGAGGCACACCACCCACGCACAACTGCCCCTCTTTCCCACATTACACCATGCACACAACTCCCCTCACTGAAGCACACACCACCCACACAACTCTCCCTCACTGAAGCACACACCACCCACACACACAAACTGCCCCTCTTTCCCACATTACACCATGCACACAACTACACACACAACTCCCCTCACTGAAGCACACACCACCCACACACACAACTGCCCCTCTTTCACTACTCTCCTTCACTGAAGCACACACCACTCTACCTCATACCACACAACTGCCTCTCCCACATTACACCATGCACACCTCACACACAGAAAGTTGTACATTCCATATACACTTCTTCCCATACAATGCACTTAACATGCAAACCCCCAACTTAACTGCCTATACAAATTACTATAACCACAAAATGAGCCACTTCAAATAAATGGTGCTACACCTATACGCGTTCAAACACATCAAAAACACAGTAAGAGTTGCAGTTGTTGTGTAACTACACAAGAACAACTTTAGAGTCTGATAAGTAAAAGTTGAATGACGTTCACTAACTTACATTCTCGGTGGCATCCATCGCGGTACCTCCATCGCAACGGTAGCGTCTTTCCCTAGCACTGTAACCACTTTTTCAGCTTCTTCTCGTTGTCGTAATAGCGATCGTGAACTAGTAGATGGACCCAATTCAAACTGTCAAACGCTCGAAAGATAATAACGTGCGATTCGGTGTGAAGCACATTATATCACTAATGAAATTATGTGTAGTTTTAATTCTCGATAGCATACGGTACCTAGAAAACTTATGGCTTGAACTGAAGTGCATCGAAGAAGAAAAAAACTCTGATTTTGCCAAACATGCTCGATAGACATCATCATACCGCCATTTTAAAATGATTTTTGTCACTATAATGACATCATTATATACGCGCGCGCCCCGTTTATTGAGTAAAAAAAAAAGCCATGCCTTAATCTACCTGAGACTACCTGACAAGGTGTCTGTGATCACAGAATACCCACAGCCAGAAACTGTCAAAGCTTTGCAGGAGTTTGTGGGGATGGTAAATTTCTACCATAGGTTCATTCCGGCTGCTGCACAGTTGATGTCCCCTCTCTTTGAAGCACTTACAAGCCAGACCAAAACCTTGGTTTGGAACAATACGATGACGCAGGCTTTTGACAATATCAAGAAAGCACTCGCTAAAGCTACACTACTAGCACATCCCTGGCATGACGCACCGATTTCTCTGACCACGGTTGCCTCAGATTGAGCCGTTGGTGCCATTATCCAACAGTGGACAGACGAATCCTGGGAACCTCTAGCTTTTTTTTAGCAAAAAGTTACGACCCCCAGAACAGAAATACAGTGCATTATACACAGACCACAAACCATTGATTTTCTGTATGTCCAAGGTATCAGAACCATGGTCCAATCGACAGCAACGTCAACTTTCCTATATTTCAGAGTTTACAACCGGCATACAACACATCCAAGGCAAGGACAACCCAGTAGCCGATTCTTTATCTAGAGCAACCCTGGATTCGGTTCGATTAGGAATAGACTACTCAGTCATGGCAGCTGACCAAAAGGATGACCCTGAGATACAGGCGTACTCGACTACCCCTACCAGCCTACTGTTTAAGGAGGTCCCTTTTGGGCAGCAGGGCATTACACTCCTTTGCGATACATCCACGGGACAAACCAGGCCAGTAGTGCCTATAAGTTGGAGGCGTAAAGTTTTTGACCTAATCCATGGTCTGTCCCACCCCTCTATACGAGCCACACGGAAGCTCATTTCCTCCAAATTCATCTGGAAAGGTCTGAATTCACAAGTGGGGAGTTGGGCGAAGACATGTGTCCAATGTCAAAGCTCAAAGATCCACATGCACATCAAGAGTCCTTTGGAAACATTCAATGTGCCCCATCGTCGGTTTGACCACATTTATGTGGATCTAGTGGGCCACCTTCCGACGGTTTCACCCATCTTTTGACAATTGTGGACCGTTTCTCCCGTTGGCCGGAAGCAGTTCCTCTCAATGACATATCTACCGTTGGCTGCGCTCGGGCCCTCATATACCATTGGATCGCACTTTTTGGGATTCCCATGGACATGTCGTCAGACCGGGGATCCCAATTTACTTCACAGTTATGGTCATCCGTTGCCAAGTTGTTAGGGATCACACTTCATCATACCACGGCCTACCATCCACAAGCCAACAGTCTGTTGGAAAGATTCCATCGCCATCTGAAGACATCCCTACGCGCCTGTCTGACAGGTCCTCAGTGGGCACAAGAATTGCCTTGGGTACTTTTGGGTATTCGCACCGCCCCAAAGGAGGACTTAGGATGCTCCTCAGCAGAATTGGTCTACGGAGCCCCCGTCATGGTACCTGGAGAATTTTTCCCAGCTCACACTTCACAACCTAATCACAACTCCGAGCTACAGCGTCTCCGTGAGCAAGTTCAGGCACGAGTTCCCATTCCTACCTCCCACCATGGGATTACACCCATCTCAATCCCACCTGACCTGCAACACTCTCAATATGTATTTCTACGTCACGACTCACATCGTACACCTCTCCAGCGCCCTTATGAGGGCCCCTACAAAGTTCTTCAGCCAGGTGAAAAGAACTTTATAATTGACATAGGAGGACGAAAAGATACTGTTTCGGTGGACCGATTAAAACCTGCGCATATAGATCCTGAATTTCAAGTTCCAGTAGCAGTTGCCAAACACAGAGGATGACCTCCAAAGAAGGTTCAACCTACCTCAACACAGTCCCATAAACCTGATAGCCTTTCAGACATCCCTTTACCCTTACACACAAGGTCTGGACGCCAGGTTAATTTACCACGTCGCTACATCTCGGTTCTGGGGGGAGTGGTGTAGCAACTACGGGCTACCAAGTATACGGAGAACCGGATTTATCTGAGCTGCTAGTTAGTAAAACACACACGTGATTATTTTTTGGTGTAGAGTGTACATGTGAATTGCCACAATAGCATGATTGCCATTGCGTGGTGCTTCATTGCCACACATTTTATATAAATAAAGTATGGGAGGTCACATGTCTAGGCATGCAGCATCAAAGGCCTATGGTGTACCACGATCCACAATCTGTGACTAGTTGGATGCAAAGAGACCAGAGTATAGAAAAATGGGTCCTAGTACTGTGTTGCCAAAGGCTGAGGAAGCAATGCTAGCAGCTGCCGGCATTCTGTATCAAGTTTCTGAAATGCGGCTTACCCAAAAATAGGCAGGATCTCTGTGATATTGTTGCCAAGGTCGTAAAGGCAAATAAACATAGAAATCTATTCAAGAATGGCAGGCCAGGCTATTCTGGTTTCAGGGTAAGAAAGGAGTTGAGAAAGGGAAAGGTAAAAAAGGTGATGAGAAAGGGGAAAAGAGCAGAGAAACAGGGAATGAAAAGATCACAAAGATGAAGATGATCCTGATGGTGATTGGAAATGTATGGTGTGTGATTCCAGTTTCAATTCCGATACTAAATCAGTATTCAGCGCTATATATGAATTTCATTGTAGACACAACAGCAACAGCTGGTACTTGTACTACTCCACATGTTGTCTACAGCTGCATCTGTTGTAGGCATAATTTAAGTTCTTCTGCCGAAATCTTGTCAGATAGCTTTAATCAATGGAGACGTCATAGAGTCAAGTCATCATGCTTTGAACGTCGCTTGCACTACTTGCCATATAAGTGTAGTTACTGGCTCCAGTGTCCATGTATTAAAAGGCAGTGGAATAGGGTCAAGAACATTAGCGAATCAGCTTGCAGCATTTTGTGGTGGAGGAGCAGTATATCCCTTTTTTTCTCTTTCGTATTAAAATATTTCTGCCAAAATCCGTCTTAATCTTAATAACTTTGCGTACGATTTCCATTTCCGTAGCCATCGTCTGGCATACTTCTATAAAATTAGTGACACTCGTTTGGAGGTCTTGTTTTTGCTTCGCAGTATCTCTCAAATTGGTCAGAATTCATCTTGCAGCGAAATCACCAGATAACTACCAAAACCTTACTACTATAGACTTAGGTAGCACAAAAATAAATAAATAGTATGACAATGTTTATCGTTTATAATTTGTGGCAATAACCTACCGTTAAATAGGTATTTTGGTATTCTACACAACTTATGCTTTAACGTCCTAAAAGTCCCGGATTTCGAATTTGGCAACATCTTAATGTTACAGGCTTTGCAATGGTACAGGGCTATTTAATTCCATTGGTTACGGCTACTCCTACGTATCACTAGCGAGGTCCTTAACGCATATTCTACTTCCGGTGGCAATATCGTATTCTGCGTTCTACAGTAAATGCACATCTTATTATCTTCTCTGAACCAATTATAAGGGCAACAGCGCCTACATCGTATACACTGCTAATATAATAGTATCTTTCAGGGACAATTTCAGCTTCGTTGACGGTTATCCAAAGCCCATCCGCCTTAGCTAGATACTCGGAGGAATTAACGCAAATGGTACTAGTAAGTTTTCTCATATGGTGGCAGTTACTACACTCCATTGTTCTGTGGACGGCTGTTTGCTATATAGCTTTGTATACCCGAGTGGACAGCAAATAAGGTTTTTGCCGTTTGGCCTAGTGGCATTTAACGGTTACTGGCTTGTAGTACAAGTCTTTTCAGGATTGGGTCGAGTTAAGCTCGTATTGTTACATGTTGAACCAGCTGTTCTGGTGGACCTAAAGATTACGCTCCATGTGGATTAATTGATAGGTCTGCTAGCACAGGTCATTTTATGCGTACTGAAAGGATTTAAAAGCTTTGCTTATCTCGACCCAATCCTGAAAAGACTAATTCTGTAAGCCAGTACCGTTAAATGCAGCCAGGTTCTTTTCGTGATCGAACGGCAAAAACTGTTTTTGCTGCCCACCCGGGTGTCCAATTGTATCCTTGGGTAAACATACAGGAGACATTAAGGATATTTATGCTACCATGTGTCTGGATGGCGATACATTTGTATAATAATTGCTCCTGATGACCTTTCTTATCAAGGTAACCCATCTTGTTGCCATGGCCAACCCACATTAAACACAATGTCAAGGAATTGTGCCATTTCATCAGTTTAGTGAATTCCTATTGGCAACTAGCAATTGTCACCATAATTGAGCAACAGACGCAATGTATCAAGTTGCCTGCCATAGCGATGATGTGGAGGGGTGTAAGGCCATCGTCAATCTGATGGTTTACATCATAATCTGTCTGTACAATCCTATGATCTCCAAAGGTAGCTCAGTGCAATAGCGTTGTACCTCCTTCATCAGAAGGGCGGTGTTCAAATTCAGTATTTTATTTACACAGCTGTTATATATTGTTATCTGCCACATTGTTGCCAGTTTACTATGGAGAAGTATGGGGTTAGGTGTGAGCATCACAAGAGTAGCATCACTTTTGGTATAACCAGTCTTATAGAGTACACCATTGATAGGTTTGGCCTTGTTGCACAGTGGTCAGTCAGCAATAGAAAGACGAGTATTGGACTCCACCACTTCTAAGGGAATTGCCAAGTACTGCTACATCGGACAGGCAGGAAGGTAATGGAATTTAAAACAAATTGAATATCCTCTGATTTTGATCTCATTTTTGTCACCAAATCCTTTGCCAAAATTGTAGCCAATTTGTTGGCTTCATAAGTATCAATTACACCTATCTTCACAGAAGGGCACTTGTGCTCAGCTCCTTGCAAATGAGCCCCACTGCGCCTGACTCTGTCATGCAGCCAACGCTTCATCACAGCGCCTTTGATAATATTCAAAATTTTGTTCAGCATCCTCAAATTGAAAAGTGTTGGATCATCAACACAGTTGTGGTACTTTTCAACGGCTCCAGCGCTCCTTGTACTTGTATTAAAATCTTGTATAACATTGTACATGGAGGTACATGTACATGTCATCAGTATGTGTGACAGCATAGGTAGTATTCAGCACCCATATGATGTTGACTTTCAATAGTGCTTTCTTATTACTAAGACACAACCTAGGAGACTGCTTTTATCTTGCCCTGATATTCACTATAGTTTGTATGGAGTGTACCATATACCCTAGGCTCCATTTACCCTGTTTAATCACACACTGTAATTGCTTCGAGTGTCCACATGAGACCAGTGATCATATATTAGAAGGATTGGAAACGAATTAATTTAACACCAATTTTCGCTGACAATGCTCCAAATTTCTGTGGTACCAGTATATAGATGTACATGTAGGGAGAGATAATAGTCATAATACATTACATACATTCATCAGTGGGTGCCATCGCTTAGATTTTGATTTTGCTCGAGATGCTGCCTCAACTTGTTGGTGCTTCTTCGGCTTCGAGAGAAGCTATGGCATCGCTGATGTAGGTCTCCAATTCTTCATCCAGCATCACAAAACATTTCATTATGCTGTTTTCGATTCTCTTCCTTAATCTCTCAGCAGTCTTGAGCAGTAAACGGTATGAGTGATGAAATCTTTCAAGTCACTCAACCAGCTCAGGCAGTTGAAGAAACCTGCATGGATGTTAGGCATCATTACATTTAATGCCCACCATCAATCACATGTGCATGCATGGGTGATCTCTGAACATACACACATAGTTGCTAACAATAACCTACCTATTGTTCACTGTCGTCCCACTTTTGTTTGGATGTACAAAGTCAACCGGTATGTAGAGCAAGGTGATGGCTCGAGCATCTTGTTGTAACAACAAGGAACAATCCTTATGCCGAATCGTTGGTGTCTGGGGTACGCAACGTGTATATTTACTGACACATGTAACCTACCATTATAGCTGTGCATGGTGTACATCTTTTGATGCAATTGCTCAACCTTGCTGAACTCGGGATTCCCTATGCAGAACTTGCTAATATCCAAAAGACTTATCGAATTCAGAACATCAGACACAGTTGAAAGCTTACTAGGTGGAAGGCTATTTGTCACAGGAAAGTTGTGAATGTACTGTTGAGGATTGTCACAGCCCAGAGCATTTCATCCTTCACCTCCACAGACATCAGCACAGTTGGCTTCATCCCTGCCTGAACTTGCATCTTGCACAACACAACTGTGACTGTGAAGCCATTACCCATGATGGAGGGAGAGTAGATAACTTCTGGAGTCTTCGTTCCAGCTGACAAGTTGAATTTGCCTCCAAAGCGTAAAAATATCGCAATAAATATGCAATGGGTACAGGGAGAGGAGAAAGCTCAGATTCTTCAGGGTCAGGAACACTTTCTACACGATCGACACTGCTCACAGTCCTGCCACATACGTGTATGGGATCTTGTCTTATTGAGACAACTAAGCTTAGTTTCCTCTTTATTTTTGATCTTCATTTTTAATGGAATAAAATCGTAATCGCCTTTTATCCATACCTATAAAAAATATACATATATTTAAAAAACCGAGAAGGCTTAATACGTACGAGTACATTACTCTAGTAAAACACTCATTGCGCAGTCTAAAACTGTTCTAAGAGATATTCTCCTTCACAGATGCAGTAGAAACTTTCCCAAAAAGTTACTCTTGATAAGGCGTTTCTAATGGTTAAAAATCAATAAAGCGGCCTTTCTATGCAAGATGGACTAATAAAAACCACATGACCATGTACAGTAGACTATGTACAATCACATTTTGTACACTTTGAGGCGAATACCCAATGCTTTTGTAAATGGTATTCCTGTAAATACATACACACTCAATAAAAACACCTTTTGCGCCTTTATTTAATAAAATATGACCTACCTAAAACAAATATATTAGCGTGTTGTGTTCGCCAATTATGAGAACGAATTTCTCACCGATGCGATGCACCTAGGTGAATTTTTATAGCGATGGTTCCAAGAATCTCTGCCCCTTCCAAGGTGAGAATTGAGCATTGCCCGTGCACGAGTCTATGGCGCACATGATTCGTTTCCAATCCCTCTAATATATGTTCTCTGATGAGACTATCAGTTGTCCATATAAGAGTGTACCTACACATAACCAATACATACAATGGCAGATCACAATGCCACCTCATCTTGATCTAGCAATGATACTGGCTTTTTGATATTGGTGTGGTTGTGGGTAGAGTTTGAGCTGAGAAGCAGATAAGTAGATCATCACACGTGCACACACCACCTTTATCTTCAGAGCTATCAGTAGTGCTGTCATACGAGTCTGCATGGTAGAATATAAATGAATTAGGTTATTAACAACATTAGTGGCCAAGACGGAGGGGGAAAAAATACACACAGACACAAGATTTCATATCAGTTTATTAGGCCAGTAATTTCTTTTATTTGTGACTTCTTCAAGTTGCCATTTTGACAGATACACCTTCCACCAATTCAATCAGAGTTATTTCATTATTTGATTTATGTACAAACTATAGCTTTTAGGTCTATACATATTCACACTCCTAAACTGCCAGAGGGGACTGATTTCCAAGGCCCCATCACAGTGACACGGTGAAGAAAGGGAGACGTTCCTGTACTTGATGGTTGAAGTTCCCAACAAAGGACTTTTTCTCAATAGCAAGGAGGGCGATGAGACCTTTTAAAACCTCCTGGTGACGCTGGAATCATATCTATGGCTTTGACGATCCGGACTTTCTTTGTGACGTAGAGCCATTTCTTCCAAGAAAACCTCCAGCACCTGCAGCTTATCCATAACCGCTTTTAGCTCCATTGACCTCCGGGCCTTTATAAACCTGGGGGTGTGGTCCTTGATAGTGATGCATTATTGTTTATGCATCATTCCACTAGGTATAACTCCAGAAGCGCAATTGTGCACAGTATATAGCTTGCCTTCGTGAAATTCCTCAAGTGCAGCCTGTTTTAATTTTCACTGTAACTCCGGCATTTAAAGCTTAATGAAACCCAAGAAATCTATGTAATAATTAATGATATACAACTCAAAAATGCTTGGATGCCTTATGTAATAGTCACCTTTTCGTACTGGAAGAGGGACGCATCTATTTGTACTATCCTTCCAACCTAATAGGTTAATCATTGATCACGCATGTCGAGCAAACTTCACGCAGCCATTGATATACATCAATACTTGTTTTCTTCCCAACCCCTAAATAGTTCACAATTGATTCGTCTTTGAATGCACGAATTGTCAGATGTGTTGTCAATGAATCTGTACCACACTATAATCTACAAACGTATGCCAGATTTTGTTCAACTTCACTTATGAACAGGTTCACATAGGCTGGTGCTAATCTGGTCCCCATAGTAGTCCTTTGAAGCTGAAGATAGTGTTTCCCCTACGAGTATTATGGAGTTGTTTTTGAACACAATCTTGGTAAGTTGTTTCAGTGTTCTTGGTGTCACTGGGCAATCTTCTGCTCTCTCTGCAGCTATCTGTACTGCTTCTATACCCTCTCTAATGTAGTATGTTGGTGTATTATGACACTAGACCCTGGTTTTTATATGACTCCTGGGCTATTTGTTTCCACAAATTCGGTAGAATCCTTGATGTTTGGGCCCAGTTTTCTTGCCATGCATGTAGGTTGCAAGCAATGAATGGTCCACAAATTCAGATTTTTTTTTTTGTAGCACTCCCACACGAAGAGATCACTGGTCTTATGCCATGAGGCACCTTGTGAATTATCTTCAGAAAAAGAAGTCTGGCAGGCCTCGCGTTCCTTATTGGCATGCAGAATTGTTCTTCTCTTATAAGTTTGCTCTGCTTCAGTCCATTTAGCTTGCAAATGATTGAAGATCTTATTGGCTGTTATGTATCTTTGTCAAGTCTCAGAACACTCGACCCAAACTTTAGCAAATGTGTACACAAAGACAAGCACATTATATGACATAACACAATACAATACTACAAATCTTTATGCAAAGTTGAACGATCCAATGTTTCGTTTTGCGTGGTGCCTTGAAAATGATGTATGTAGTGGCTGTAGATGGTTCAGAACACTGGTCATGTTGTGGCTGTCATTGGACCAGTCTTAGCTCCCATGGCAACCAATTTTTTCTATGGTCGAAAATGTATTCCCTGTATGATGTAAACGGAAAATTTGAGGCAGTTATTGTTCACGTGCAATACCTGTACAAATTCCCCTCTGAAATGCCAAAATCTCTCCTAATTATGTCACTTACAGGCCTTTTTTGATGGGTTTGTGTCCAGCAATAATAACGCTATCATTGATCCATATTTTCCATTTACACTACAGTTGCAGTCAGTCATTAAGTACATTCAATGATGGACTGCCATATGTTTTGTGAGTTGTCTAGCACAGGAGCATATACAAATTTCTCAGCTAAGTGGCCCCTCCCATTTCTGACAGTTGTCCAGATTTTCCACCACTACGTCTGCTTATGTCTTTGGTATCCTTGAGTCTCCAAGCATTTTGTAACTGTGTACGATAGGTTAGATATTCCATTCTTATCCTTTATAAGTGGCAACAGTAATTTCCACAAGCTGCTCCAGTCAAACAAAGTCAACTGGGCCAGGATTGTATCCTGTCCTTCTATATAAATCAGGGACTTCCCTTTCTGACCTGAATTTTTACTTCAACCCCACTTTCGTGTTTGGTATGACTGGAGACCTTTCTCAACTACTTTGACCGTTGCTCTATCTAGTTATCTACTACAGAAATTGAGTACTTGTTCCTGTGTAATGCTAACTCCTCCAGAACTATTGGTGATGCTCATGGGCCATGGCAGAATGAGCTAGTATTTACTGTAATAATCTTTTTAGTTGCTGCTTTTGTGAGGGTGCCATTTTATGAGGCTGCTGATGCACTGGTTGTGAGTCACAGAATCTTAATACGCCCCAGATCTTTGTTGTCTGTAGAGATATACTGTTTCAGAAGCTTAAGGAACCTTTGTTTATATTCCTGTCATTGACAGCCTTTAACAATATTCTGCAGCTCTTGTTCTCTGATCCTAGATGGATTTCTTTCATTCTGTTCAGATACAGTAGCCACTGCTGAATCAAGAATATGGTAAAGGTTTGCAACTACATGGCCCTTGTAAACAGTGATTACTTCGCCGATAGAGTTCATGACCCACATGGGAAACCCTGCACTTCCTGGACAGACTACTGCACAAGCAATCAATACTTGACCTTTCACGACCCAAGTACCTTCAGTGACCTTGTCGATTGTATTCAGCATGATTTCAGCACTTTGATGATGCTTTGGATTTGAACTTTTGAATGCTGGATTGGGTCTTGGGAATGCTCGTTTTCTTTCATAGTGAATTGTCAACCACTTTTCATCAACCTCCTCTCCAAATCAATGGTACATTTATTGGCACTCAGAAAATCAAGTCCCAATATTCCTTCAACAGACAGAAGATCCACTATCACAAATCTAACCTTAAAATAGTGTTCCGTCTGAAGATCAATTTCCAAGCAAACAGCCCCAAGTACTCCAAGAGGTGACCTTTCTGCCCCTACCAGGCGTTCTCCACCCCATGGTTCAAGAGGACAGTTGTGCTTTGCACAAATCTTTTCCCACACATCTTTATGCAACAGGTTGACCGAGGCACCAGTGTCTGATAAGAATCGTACACTAATATCTCCAATACAGCCTTCTATCCTGAGAGTATCAGCAATGTTAGTACAAAAAAATACACCTTCAGAGCATTTTATTTCACCCCCATTTGCCAGGCTCACTGTGTCGAGGGTCGGCCTTTTCCCTGCTGCTAACCATAAGTGTTTTGTCTTTGGTTCACAAGCTTGGCAAGCTGTTTGAGGTACACTGGTCATGCTGTGGCTGTGATTGGACCAGGTTTAGCTTCCATGGCAACCGATTTCGTCCCTAGGTCCCGATTAAACAACCTAAATAAAAGCACTTACTTTGCTGCAAAGACAAGTTTCAAAAGCTAATGCAAACAGTTTTTTTTATCCATTCCATGATAATACTAGTATTATGTCATGTGATTATGTCTTTTCCTTCAATCATCACTTTGTGGCCTTGATGATTGCTTATTACAGATTCCACTGTTTTGAAATTTGAATTCTCCAGTTTGGTTGATGTCAGATGACCA
Organism: Spongilla lacustris; assembly: GCA_949361645.1. NCBI lineage: Eukaryota > Metazoa > Porifera > Demospongiae > Spongillida > Spongillidae > Spongilla > Spongilla lacustris. The sequence continues at coordinate 1,806,727 of OX442421.1, forward strand.
TCCATATAGAAATTGTTAGACGTACATGTATGGGCTTTGAAAAAAAAAGTTTGGCATTACTATTATTATCAGTTGTGGACTCACACCGAGCTGGTCCATTGTTATTCATTGGATTGTCAATTTCTTTGGCTAGGGGGAGGGAGAGGAAGTGTGTTACTAGCAGGGGGAGTTCCAATAACCTTATTATGTGACACTCACCTGGCTTCACATTTTTGTCTTGTTGTGATAATAAATACTCCCTCACTGCATCACAATGCAGCTACAAACATTACCTACCAGTGCTGTTGTAAATAGCTGCTTGCGGCACAGTTGTCTCTTCACTGGGGACCCCTGCTGGAAGGGTAGGAGATCAACCGCAACCACACCCCAGGGGGACACACTACAAATGGCTGCTGCAGGCGATGCCTTTTGTTTCCTGGCACCTCTCTTAGCCTTCTTGGAGTAGTTGGTACTCTGCCCTCTCCTCGTTCACAATCAGTTGGCTGCTCTCCATCAGAGATAGGTATGGTTTGGAACAGTTCAGTTCACCATGGGAACATGATTCCTCCATTTTAATCGTGTCCTGCATGGATGCCTTGGTCTTCTGTGATGGCCTCTACCTTCTGTTCCCTGCTCTTCTGCAGCTCTGTCCTCAGCCTCTCCTCGGATTCTTTACCTGTCTGGCTGAAGTTATATTTCCCAGACGAACCCCCAAATGTAAAAGTTTCACTAGTCCAACGTCGCACTGCGGCTTGTGCAACCACAAATGATAGTAATGAGCACTTGACCGATCCCCCCCAATGCATCTTAAATATTAACTCTCTAGCATGACTCTAGGTATGTCCAGCTGCCTATTTATTCTGAATCGGTCCGCGCAGAATCAGTCTTTGTCAGTACAGGAACAGCAACCTAACCCAAAATACAAGTTTACATGCGCATGTAGTCAAACTTACATGAACAGCGGCACTAGCACAGAAAAGCACTCTTATGTAAACGTAAGTAAATGCCACATTTGCATCAGATTTGCTTCGCATTTTCATACTATGTAAATGTACTCTTTCATCTAATGTACTCTATACCACTGTAAAAATTCAACAAACCCATCTGACTCATGATACGAAATGGTTCGTCGTCCAATAAGGAAGCTAACTCCTGCCCTCACTTCAGGGAAGCTGAGGTTCCCGAGGATAAGAGGAGCTCATAACCTTGGTCCCCACGCGCTGTCACGTAAACACATTACAATATTTCGTAATAATTATTTAGACAATTGAATACAGCAAATTGAAGGTCAAATTCTATATACCACCACTGAATGGGAGAGAAGTCGTTCTTCCTACTGCCCGGGGGAGAGCCTTGAGTAGGGCATCCAGAATCCGTTACACATACCCACAGAGGAGGTGTGTGCCTGTGCCAACCTGGAACCCAACTTCATGCGTGGATTTTGAACCCTGGGGTTGTGACCACAACTAAGCCGTGCCTTTAAGCAGACCTGTGGAGATGGGTGCCATTTTGTGAGTTGCAAAGCACATTGAGGCACACTCTGAGCTGTTACACATACCCACAGGGTAGGTGTGTTTCTGTGCCAACCAGGAACCCAACGTCACACGCGGATATGGTTCTGCTTTATGGGGCGTGTACACTTAGCAATATTTTCAAAGTCCCACTTTGACTCTATATGTGATTATCTCTGGGTAAGAACATCCTGTTAGTATGTTCCTTGGTATATGTCTTGTGGGTGACCTCTGCATGGGGTAAATCCTTTGGGTTTTTTTAACCCTTATGGTCCTGCTTTATGGGGTGTGTACACTTAGTTTATTTTCAAAGTCCCACTTTGACTCTGCATGTGATTATCTCTGTGTAAGAACATCCTGTTAGCTTGTTCCTTGGTATATGACTTGTGGGTGACCTCTGCATGGGGTAACCCCTTTGGGTTTTTTTTAACTCTTATGGTCCTGCTTTATGGGGCCTGTACACTTAGCGATATTTTCAAAGTCCCTCTTTGACTCTGCATGTGATTATCTCTGTGTAAGAACATATGGGCAGCTGTGTATATCCCACCTGTACATGACTAATGTCAGGTCTCCGCCATCACAGTAGCTAACCAGCGGGTAGCAGTCCTCAACATTATTGGAAATCGTAGCATCAATGCACAGTGGTTTAAAACCAGGGTTGAATAAGACATTTTTGAATTGTATAATTCTAAATTAGGATCAATATTACTATTATGGTAGTGAAAATGTTCATTCAAATACATTATACATGTCCCCTTCTTCACTTTCATCGTTCCCCTCTAGCTCCTTCACAAAGTGGGTCTTATGTGGGTACGCTATTGTCAACACGTATCCAAAGAGTACACACGTGTAGTGGGTTGAAAATGTAGAGAAATGCTCTGTGTCATGTACTAAGCTGGTCAATTGCAGTTTCTAGGGACAGTGATGTCTGTTGCTAAGGCCAAGATGTAAGCACATGTGCAGTACATCGCATCAACGATATACCCTACAAAGTAGTACCCCTTCCTTCTATTATGTATGTAGTTGGGTGGTGGTAGACCCTCCTATTAAGGGCAGCTAGCTGCTTCCTGTACGAACAGGCGCGCTTCTAACTATCCTTTCCACGCTCACTTCACTATACGTGCAACACTTCACGTTCAATTCTCATCAATTAAAATCACGTGACTACAACATTATTAATCTATGCTAAGTTCAGACATCCTCCCCACCATTGACTAGGTACGTCTAGTCAACAATAGTTTCATCTTCCAGCTCCTTCATCCAAGACTGGATCCTTTCTAAAATGCAGCACGCCTAGGCCGAATTCCATCCTTGACTGTTTGATCTATCACTTCAACCTCAGACTCATGGTGTACCTCTAGTGGGTATAAATATTCAACAGGTCTCCTGAGTAGTATTTGCTTGGAACTAGACCCAACGCAAATAAGTGCCCCCCTTATAATTCCATTCTAGCCTGTTATCAACTGCATAACCCTTGCTAGCTTCCAGAATGCTCTGGGCGTGTTCTTATCGTACACTGTGACAATATCCCCAACTCTGACAATGTCATAGTGATTTGTGGAAGCTCCAAGTCTTCTATAGCGATGATATTCCCTCAGCTCGGTAAAATACTCCATTCTCCATTTCAGCCAGAAATGCTACAACATGGTGCCCAGATATTTCATTCTTCTTGTTAGAGTTGCATGCAACGCCTTCTCCCCATATGTAGTGTCCTTGTCAACTCCACATGAAGGGTCATGCAAATTGTTCAGCCTATTCCCTACAAGGAGATGAGAGGGGTTAAGTGGTTCCTCTAACTCTTCAGCATAAAGGTAGGTCAATGGACGGGAGTTTAAGGGATTTCCTCCTCTGCAACGATGGTTGTCAATTTATCGAGTGTGACCTTAACTTGCCCAATGAACTTCTTCAAGCACCTTTTCATCAACCCCACCATTTGCTCAAACAGACCTCCCCCACCAGGGTGCTCGTTCCAGGTTGAATGTCCACTGCACATGACGGTCTATGTAAAAACATTGAACAACTGGGTCCTTTACTATCTTGGAGATAGTCTTTATGGCAGCCTTAAACGTTTTTCCATTGTCAGAAATGATTCTATGGGGGATTCCACGCCTTGCTACAAGTCTTTTAATAGTCTGATGTAAAGGGGCATCACTTGGGTACATGTCAGAGACTGGGGATGTACGTGAGAAAAAGGACATTACGTTTATTGTAACTAGCTAAGTTGAAAAAAAGGAAGCTAAGTATAAAATTTATTATAAACATAAATGTAGCCGCATACATATACTTCCAAACACCAAAGGCTGAACTTGTGTACAAATTATGATGGCACAAACCGTAAAAACTGAATTTCACTGTGATCATCAAAATTCTTATTTTTGAATTTCACATTCTGAGGAATACTAAAACAAAAACCTAAAGTAGGACAGAAAGCTAGTCATAAAAACACTTAATGCTAATATGTTAGCATAATTCAGTTATGTTTTTTCATGGAGCTAAAACAGGGGGTAACTCAACTAGCTCAGTGGCTCAACTAACCCATTCCTCCCGTACTGTTGTATAGCCATGCAGGGCCATTCAGCCACACTGATGGCTTCTTATGCTCATGTAAATTGCTTCCTCTGGAGGGGATGTCAGCTGCATTACAGCTTCCGGGGCACTATTTCCAGGAAATTACTGGCACCAACTCTCTCATTGTCATAACTCTATTCTGGATGAACTGCTTCCACTCATGGCCTTCACCCTTAATCCAATAGAGTGTTACCATAGAGTCGGAATAACATTTTGTGGCAATTGAGGTTGGAGCGCCCTTGACACTGCTGTTACTAACCTTGCTGTCCTCAATTTGAGGAATTGTTCTATTGGTGCAGCTCGTGTCTTTGCACTGACGAACTGTACAATGGTGTCAGTTGGTGGCTCAATATGCAAGTAGACAACTGCTCCATATGCCAATGATGATGCATCACAGAACCCTTCTAAGGTACACACGGCTGCAGATTTATCTACTCCAAGGAAGTAACATTTGGTTACTGGAAATGGTTCTGTGCCTTGCAGACCGGCAACCAAATTTTTCCTGTTCACGATCAATGACCCAGTAATCCATGACAGTTTTGCTCCACATAATTCTTGTGCAAAGATCTTCAGTTGAACTGTGACTGGAGAGATTACTACTAAGGGGTCATAGAACATAGCTACAAGACCAACTATATTTCTTCTGGTTGGTTCCAATCCCCTTGGTAATTGACCAAAATGACGGACATCAATGACAAAATAATGATCATCCATCGAATTCCACTGTACACCCAAGAGGATCGAGGGCCGTATCAGGGCAGAATGGACACATAGATCGACCTGAAGTGTCCAGTCCCAGCCACCACATTATGGCCATCTGGTACTCATTGGATTCAAGGTGCAAGCCCAAACCAGGTGAAGGGACCACTGATAGCCAAGAGGAAGAATGAGGGGCTGCCACTGACAGGAGATGAGCTCTGTTGGCATGAGAGGAAGACTCCAACAAGGTGGAGAAAAGTTGGTTCTCGATCATTCCAGACAAAACCTTCTGGGTAGGAGTGGGAGAAACCAGAACAGATATAACTGAGATGGCATTGGGAACTGAGACCTGGGAGTTAAATGCCACTACTGCCTGTTGAAGATGGATATAGTCAGCACTACCATAGCCGGAGGATGCTAGGGAAGCAATGAAGGCAGCAGCAGCATGAAGAGCGAAGGCCTAGACCACCAAATTTCAGTCCGAGCTGTGCCTGACACCATGCCCCATTGGGAACTTCAATGGCTGTGCATAGTGCAAAGCTCTGTTGGACCTCCTCATCAATGGACCTCAGAGCATCTGAGGCTAGGCTGGGTGGTGTAACCCTTGCTATGTGGACCATAGCTACCACACATGCGCAACAAGGTAACTGCTACCTGGAGATCGACTGCAGCCACATCCACCAGCCCAGACAGCAACTTTCTAGACTCTGCACACTTACCAGCAATAAACTTAGAACAGTGCAAGTAATCACCGAGGATATCCAAGTTGGGCAAGAATGAACATCTCATATCAGGTGGAAAAAAGGTGTTGCCCTTTCTACTAAATAACTCGCACTTGGCCAAGTTTACATGGAGGCCCAGGGCTGGGCCCATCTCCTCAATCAAATGCAGAGCCCGCAGCACAGCCGGGCGACTACCAGCCAGGGCTCCATCATCTAGGTACCAGGCTTGAAGGAGGAGGTCAAAGCATTCATCATCAGCTTCCACACTTGCTACCAGCTTGTGAAGCACTAATGCAAACAGCAAAGGACCCAGGGGGTCACCTTGCTGCACTCCAAATTCAGAAGTGATCAGGCCAAGTGGGTGCCAAAGCAGGGGGTGGGACCCATAGCACCTAGACACCCATGGTATGAGCTCTGGGAAAAATGTAGAGCATTCATCCAATACCGCCTGTCTGGAGACAACATTGAAAGCATTTTGCATGTCAGCTTTGAAGAAAACGAAATCCTCATCCATCCTGTGCTCCTCAATGCATCTCCTGACACCATGAGCAATCTTCTCTGCACCTGCCCGACACGCCACACCCTGTTGTAGGGGCTGAAAAAAGTCAGCTGCCTTGTCTTTCAACAAGGCACACACACATTTCCCAGCTAGTCTTCTCAATGTTTCCCCCACAGCTATTGGCCTAATATCAGGTGGGCAACCCTCCTTGATTTTGTTGAGGGCAATAAGACTGGCTTGACACTGAGGTAGGGGCTTTCCCTGCTATGAGAATGTTAATTACTTGCCTAAGGGAGGAGCAGATGAGAGTGTGAAGAGGAATGCTGATCACATCAAGGAGGTGTTGCACCCGAAGGCCTGAGGGACCAGCCGCAGTGTCCTTGAGGAAGGACGGCAAGATTGCTATAATGTTGAAGTACGGCTCCAATGAAACAGGTGTTGTGTGGACAACAGGAGGTACTGGTGTGGGACAGCTGGGATGCTTGGATTTTAATAGTTGCCATGTGGTGTCATTGTTAGGGGCAATCCCACTGGACTGCAGAATGCGGCAGGCTTTCCACCACATACCAGATCTGCCTAGCTACACAGCCTGGTCAATTACTTTAGTGCGCTGGTTGGTAGATGTATAACAAGCACCCCTTTTATGGTTTGTTATTTGATTACTGGCCAAATCCCAGAGATCTCCCAACTTATTATCCGACCACATGTTGCACAGAATATCGACTGGAAGGGGCTTGTCATGGCGTCCTTTACGTATGAGGGATGGAAGGACACACTTTGGGAACATAAACAGCTTAAGCCATGCCTCCTCTGTGTTCTCTAGGATGACACACCTCAAAGCTAATGACAAGGTACGCGCAAAGGCAGTTTGACGGAACAAAGCGCAGGGTGGGCTGGTTGAGAAGGCACACATCCTCAAAGGTGGGAAGACCGGGTACAGGTTGGCTAAGGGATGTCTCCGCAGGATTGGGTGGCAATGGACCTGCAAAGTCTGGGACTGAAGAAACCACTCCTCCAATTTCTCCTGATAAAAAAGCGTTTTTTGATGTTTGTTTTGATATATTTATATTTGGCGTTTGAAAAACAATGGTTGCTAATAGCACCCGATATAGGCAGAGCCAAGTGGGCAAGGATTTGAAGCCAAACGTCGTGTATACTATAAAACAGACGATGAAACACGATATTTTTATCCCTTGGTGTTATTTATAAGGTCCAGGTTTTTATAAAAGCTTCGCTCTCCCCTATTTTAGTAGAACAAGCGAGTGCTTTTCAAAGCCGCTTATGACATTAGAGGCGCCATTACATGTACAGCTGCAGCTGTTAGTTACCGCTTACCTTTCAATTAAAAATCAACACTCCAGTCGTAGTTCTATGCCCCAAGCGCTGTTTGGTGTACAAAGTGCGTAACCATGCGACACAGATTGGTTTTCTAATACGTGTGCACATAAATGTGCACTTGGCGGTGAACGCGGGGTGCATAAATGTGCACTTGGCGGTCAAAGAGTTAATCGGCCTTCACTAAATTTATAGTTGCTGGGTAAAGTAGGTTAATGTTCTTTCAATGGAAGTCGCACCTCATATCTGTTGTTGATGATGTTTATGCTGTTGACAAACTTCTCATACAAAGTGGGTTCTTCACCTTGAATACCCAGTGATTCTAAATCCCAAAATCTCCTTAGCGCAATTTCAAGCTCAGTATCTGACTTCTGTAGTGGGTCTGAGTTTGTAAACAAGGTCTGACAGCATGCTAGATAGCTGATTGTGCTGCACTCCATAAGCCCGCTGAGTGGACCAGACAAGATCCAACCAAATCTGGACTTCAGGGCTGTGGGTCCAGTTGATCCACGTACAATCTCCCCAGATACCACTTTCCAATAATGATATGACCCTATCAAACCATCCACCTTCTTGTTTGTACCAGTACCAGTTTCTGCCAGATTCAGTCCTACCAAATGGGGGTAATTATCAAGAGCACGGCTTATGACTTGACCTGACAATGCCTCACAAATGAGTGGAACAACAAGGAACTCTAGCACCAGGTCGTCTTCATCTGTGGTCTTCATGAGCAACTTGACAAGTCACAATTGGAGTGCCTTCTCATCTGTGGAGCCAAATGTCTTAGCAACCACTCTTTCTGCTCTTTCTGGACACAAAACCAAGTCTTCCCTTAGTCCTTGAGTTATGTAAGAGCGTTGACTGCCACTATCAAGGATGATTCTAGTTTGAGTAGATAAGGACAACCGATGGGGATTGCAAAGAATCGTCTCACTGCTGTCTGTAACAGTACAGGTGTATGAGTTTGCTGTTATTGTGGGCAATCTTATGCCTCCGATTCCTGTAAGACTATGAGTTCCTTTGAAGCAAGACGGCAGATATAGTTGGGTCCACCTTGCCAGCCCTTCGTGAAGGCGCAGCTGGTTCTTCGGAGGCTACAGTGGCTCTCTCTCTTTTGCTTCAAGTTCCCCTTCAACCATTTGCATTAAGTCATCGAAATTCCAGGGGTCTGTTCCAGTCTGTCTACTGACAATCACACACAGCTCTTGAGGTAATTGCTTCATTAGGACTGAAGATAACATGCTGCTGTATGATTCAGAAGAAATGCCAAGTCCCTTCAGACTTCTGACGTGAGCCTCGATTTTATCATACAGTCATCGGAGTCCCTAAAGATCACGCAGGGAAGTAACAGGTTCTAAAGCTAAAAGCTGTTCCATGTGTTTTTTTACGATCTGTTGTCTGTTACCAAATCTCTTCTTGAGTAAGGCAATTGCCTCGGCATAGTTGGTGGAAGTCAGGGAAAGGCCAGAAATAGCATCTGCTGTAGTACCCTCAAGCAATGAGTGTAAATAATTAAAACGGTCAACATCATAAAGCTCAGAGTTGTCTTGTATAGATGATTCAAATGTGATCCAATATGTTGGCTCACCATTAAATGAAAGCTTCGGGAGTTTTACCTTTGGTCCATGCACTCAGCTGTGTTCTGAATTGGATTGGACTGGGGATCATGCAGGAGGAGGGCTTGAGCGTGTAGAAATCGTTCTTGAAGGTGTAGTACACTTTTGGATTTGGGATGGAGATGTAGGACGAGAGTTTCCACCTAGCAGCTGGTCAAATGGGTTAGTGTTTCGTTAGGGGGTGTCCACCGAAACGTTCGAGGGGTGAGTCCTATCTTCTGAACGGTCACTGACAATGCGACTTGCCTTCATGCCAATAACAGCCTGTACAATTGCGATAATGACTAGTTCGATCTTCTCTCGGTAAACGTTGGCTTTTTCAATCTTTTCTAGGTAAACGTCGGCTTCTTCGATCTCCTTAATGACATCTGATCTTCCTCTTCCAAGGTAACTTCAGTCCAACTTCAAAATGATGTCTCTCTTCTCACGAAGGGTAGAAAGAAAGCGTTCGAATTTAGTGAGACTAGTTTGCGTGGACTCGATGGCTTCATGAGCCTGGGCGATAATTCGAGTAGTAGACCTGCTCGAACTCTCCGTTATCGTGTAGCGCTATCCTGATCAGCCATATTGCGTTGTTCTAGGCTTGAAGGACCATGTACGAACAGGCGGGCTTCTAACTATCTTTTCCACGCTCACTTCACTATGCGTTCAACACTTCATTTTCAATTCTCATCAATTAAAATCACATGACTACAAAATTATTCATCTTTACTAAGTTCAGACACACCATTCTTAGCCTCCATGCCCTCCATCTGCCTGAGTTGCCATTGAGCAAAGCTCTGCAATCCTCTGCTCAATAACTGTCCTCAGCTCTGCTACTTGTACATTGGAGCAATGCTCCTGTCGCATCCCTGCTCTAACAGTTCGTGGTTTTTCTTCTATGGACCCTATCAATTCTGCTAGCTGTTTAGCCTCCTCATATACTTTTTTGAAATGCATCAACATTTCCTCTGAATGCCATTTGATGGATGATACTAAACCATTTTCTTTCCTTTTCCCATGAGCAGTCAGCTACTACATCTTTGTACAAGTGGTGATGAGGCATCATATATGTTGTCATTACAATGGCTGGTGCTAGTTCAAAAAGGTACTCGTATGCTTCATGGCCTTTCATCCATCGAGTGCGGCATGAGCCTTTCACTTTAGTTTGCTTTGCTGCACTCAAATTGTCAAGGAGAACCATCAATGATTGTCTGACATTTGGGTGAATTGTGAAGAAATGGAAAGGTTTCATTTATTGTGTCTATGACATTACGTATGGGTTGCAACTTACAACTTGCCTTAATGGAATAGTTTAAAATGTGGTCATTGCAAGGCAAATTATGGCGATTGGATAATTGGATCAAAATCTGCCCTGAACGCCATTTAGAGAAAAAGATATGTAGTTTGTTGTGTTATACGTCTGAGCATGTACTTTGTTTAAGTCAATATTACATGATGTATAGCACTCAGCACGCTTTGTGCATACAGTCTCTGAGTTAGTTCTTCCAAGCTGCATAAGATCTAAAAATGCTTGCTATACGACTGGATTGTTTGGGTCACCAGTGTCAACATATTTCTATCAATTCATTCTGAATTGTTTTTGGATATGTATCTTACATTCCTTGGTACATTATCTAAAAATGTACGCAAACACTGTCAGTCAGTGCTCTGAATTCTATCAAGGATAAAAAAAATTTCCTTTGTTACAATTTGGACTGGCAGTTGCATCATCTCTATGGCCACGAAAAGATATTCCTTACCTACCATCAGTACAAAATGCACTCCACCATACTCTTGAGAGCCAATGGGTTTGATGCGACTGGTTCCTGCGACTGTCCTAATATTTGGTTTGTCACATTGCATTAGAAATCATATTGACATTTCTTAAGCACCCCTTTCTTATCTTTGGCATTGTTAAAATCCTTAAAAGGTGTCAAAACTAATTTACCTAATTGACCTTCCCCATGACATTTTCTCTGAGGCTGCTTTGCAAAAAGCATGCAATACTTGGAGTAAACACCACTCTGTGATGGTGGGTGACCAGACTAGCCAACTATACTCATTAAGCCAGTGAGTTTTAAAGTAGGCTCGAATATCTTCCCACCATTTGTATAGCGATGAACTGGAGTTGGTGATGGCAAAGGAACTTTCTCTTTCAGAATATTTTTGAGGCAAAGCAGATGCATGTCCTGCAGTGATGAGGCCAACATTGTTTATGTCATCTCCAGTAATGTCACGTGAGCAGCACTCATCAGACAGAATTTCTACAGGTGCACTATTACTACATTCCTCCTGTGTTCATGTAACAACATTTGTTGCTGTAGCTGAAGTAGTTGTCAATGAGCCAAAATCCCCTAGACTATCACTGGAATTGTGCTCAATATTAATGTTTCTTCATTTTGAGTGGGATTGGTTGTAGTAGGTGCCAATTCAGTTGAATGACTCATTTTAACGAATGAATGAATTTTAGGTGATTTCTGTTTCAAGGCTAAACATTTATTTTCCAATTGCCATGAATGCCCTGAATAAGTTCACGTATGGTAATTCAATACAACTGTATCATGACTACATGATTATCTTACCTACATGGAAACAAAAATGCAAAATATTGACTGCATGGGAAAAAATAGCATTCAGTTAAGTCCTCTGCGTCTACAAATCTCTGCGTCTACAAATTGAACATACCTTCAATATGACAGATATGTCAAGATAAAATTCAAAACCCATACCGATCATAATTTGCAGCAACAACAACAAAAACGATTACTGAAGCGATCATGAACCAGCACCAAGTTAAAACTGTCAAATCAAATTGCTTCTTATTACTGCCTCCTCCACAAGTGTTCAATGAATCCTACTTATTAACTGCTATACGATGATCACTAATCCAATGTAAATTATTAATTCCTACCTGTGGTGTAGTCTGTGCAATTAATGAAGTCATGAATTTTATAGCACGGTTTTGTGAGATACCCTACTCCACCCCCACCCTCATTACAACATGTATAGAGCACTTAAGAAGTTGTGAATTTTTAATAACAGGTTTAGCGGGAGGGGGGTATACCCTACTCCCACCACCCCTACCCCTAAATCCGCTCCTATAGCCCTGTTGCGCGGTGGTCAGGCAGCAATAATGGAAAGGCGAATATTGGACTCCACCACTTCTCAATAGGTAATGGAATTTTGAGGTGTAATTTAATCAATACCAAATCAAACAAATTGAAAATTTTGCTCTTCACCTCCGATTTCTTACATTTTTGTTACTGATAAATGGCTTCACTCTGATATGAATGCTGTGATCTCCAAAGGTATCTCCGTGCAATAGCGTTGTACCTTCCTTGTCAGAAGAGCGGTGTACAAATTCTTGTTGTGCTTTCTGCAAATCCAGTTAATATTTGTTTTTGTGCGAGTGATCAGGCTTTTCCTGTGCGCATCATACCTTTTGTCTCCTAAGATGGTCTTCCTGCTCAGAATTGGTAGATATCACGGCTGTACATGTATTGTTTTATGGTACATCTTTGTCATCATAGCAACCGGCTTAGCAACAAAGTGTGGTAGTTTTATAGCAGAACCAAACTCGGAAAAGGAGATATTTCCCATGATTATGCTGATAAGTGTAAAATTTTAATATGCGGGTTGTACTGATTACAGGAACATGCTGTGCCTATGGTCATTGCAAACAATCTGCAGTTTGGGTATAGATGGGCCAGATTCTGCAGTTCTTCGGCTTCATTTAACAACCAAGTTTGACCCAGGTACTATCCTATAATTTCATGGTATATCAGTATTAAACATGCACTATTTCATGCACGCACGTAAAATAAATATTATGATTAAACAGCAGTGCGCTGAAACGTGGTTGTCACTTGAGAAGGTTTTAGAGCAGATCGATGATATCAGCATACTGGACTGTTTTGCAAACGAGGAGACAAAGGCCCTGTTGATAGAACTTGATGTGCCAAGTAGTTATGATGAATTTAGTGACTGTGAGGGACCTATAGCAGAGGAAAGCGGAAGGTAGAGGCAGTACACCAACTTGCAAACGTGAGTAAATTGTATTTTTTTATTAGCACACAGATTGTTACCCTACAATGAGATGCTCTCAGATATGAACTCCTGTAGCCGTTTCAAAGTGTATAAACAAATTCATTTCTTCAGGGAAGTCTCAATAAATACTACTCCCATGAATTTGTACTGGTACATGGTTTTCTGAATTGTTGCCAGTACTGTTGGATCAACGGTTGATATCCTATCTATCTAATAGAGGACAGAGTTGCAGAATCAAACAAATATGCACTACAAGTGATGGGAGTGTCGGCATACATGAAGTGGACAAGGATTGATGCAGACGAATTCAAGGCATATCTTGGCTTTTCCATACTGATAGGTATACTTCATCACCCAGAAAAAAGGGACTATTGGAGGATTAATCCATATCTCCAATATGTACCAATAGCAGACAGAATAACTTGTGACAGATTCTTGGACATAACATGCTACACACACTTTGTGGACAACACCAACCTGACAAGTCAAGGTGAAGCTGAGTTTGACCCATTTGGAAAGGTGAAGTTGAGGCAAAATGCGGGAAGGTCTACAATCCTAACTGTGAAATGGCAGTGGATGAAGCCATGATAAAGTTTCAGGGATGTAATACACTTCCTTGCACTTTTGTGTAATATAAGTTAGTATTGGCCTTTCTTTTCCTAGATGGTCGTGACCATTTTGACCTCTAGGAATGACTGTTGTGCTGTCCAAAAAAAAATGGAGATATCGCTGCAGCTCCCTGAAGCGGTTTCTTGAAATGCGATCAGCGTATGACCCATACAATTTTTAATCCAGTAGTCAGCATAGGATGGCAGACTATTGATTGACATCAGGATCTGAAACCCAAGGTAGGCGTTCAAGTCATCAAATGTGTACTTAGTCCATTTGCTGAATTTGTCTTCAGGCATAGTGCTTTCAGCATGTTTGTTGCTGGCATCTACAATCACCTTCAAAATTTCATCTGTAAAGAACAGCTGAAATATATGGTATTAGGGCATTAGGCATTCGAATGGCTGAATATGAAGTTGGTAAGCCCATACAGTATCTTGCTGACACCAACTGTTGTATGTGAATACAAGGGTGTAAATAGATTTACTATATATTCATCGTTAGCATCACGTGGGGCATTAATTTTGTTCAATGTGACTAGGTGTATATGTTACATTGTGACTTATTCAGCTGCTCAGATGGGTCTGGAAGAATGTTGTCATTACCGTCCGTGTCTGTAAAGAAGCAGCATTATTTGTATGTATTGATGTGGTCACTTGTGACTCGCACTCTCTGTCTATGCACAATATGGAGCCAGATTAGGCTGTTCCACATCACTGTCTGTAATGCACCATATTATTTGTGCTGATGTGGTCGTTTGGTGGCTACCTTGACTCTCTGTCCCTATAAAGCTGTGCATAATGTGGAGGCAAATTTGGCTGTTCCACATTGATATTGCTGTCTGTAAGGCACCATTTTATATGTGTTAATACTATTTAGTTGAGCTGTGCACAATGTGGAGACAAATTTGGTACTGTAGCGGTCACAAATACTTCACGTTTGTTATTATGCTGTTGTATTCACACGGCCGTTTCAAAGGACTGCATGGTATAACAACTGTAGTGCACATGGACGCCTTAATTTTAACACTTTCTTATCTGCCGTTCGTGAGCACGTTTCTTATGGAGAAATAATGTCCCTTGGAGAGGAGACATTGTATGGAGCTGGAGTGTTAATACGCTAATCAGTTTATTCATACGTATAGACAGAAGCCGTATAATTATTCGCGGCTTGTTGCTGGAGCTGGTTAGCTCAAACATTTGTAGAGTACTTATCCATTTGTGTAGAAACAAAATAACGTACTATGGAATGCTTGATTAGCTTCTTGTCTGACAAAATCTGACTACACCTTCTGCATTACGTAAGCGCTTGTTTTGAGTGACTTAAAAAGCCACCCCTCTCCTCGTGGATCCCTGCATCTACTGTATAAAAACAGGATCCGCAATTTATTATACGACGTGAACCCCATTTCTTATCACTTCATTGCAACAAGTGGTGGCGCTGTATTAATCGCTAATTTAAAGAACGTGCAAGTAGTACATGTACATGTGTAGTTTTTTCTAAACAGCACGTTGATGCTACATAGATTTTGTTGGCACATAAGGTATTAAGTTGTATAAAATGGCTCGTCCCTTGAAATACAGTCTACTAATCATGCGACTACAACGGTGTAATTAAAAACATCAAGTTTTTTGTGACCGCTACTGTACATGTGTAATTATTCATGATGGATAAATACTTAAACCATTAAACAGCAGCCATTTGCTATCATGGGTACACCTTTAACTGCCTTGATAAGGCCATTCAAACTCGATTAGTTGTTTCTCAGGCCCGACCGACCCAAAAAAGATTGATTTGCAAAAAAAAAAAAAAAAACTATTTCAAAATATACGGAAAACTAGATCAGGGATAAAAATGAATGGTAAATTTACATGGCCGAGCGTAGCAGTTTATAGATAGTCTCGTACCCAGCCCCACCATGACGTAAGCGTTTATCGCTTACAGTATAAACACTACGACAGGTGGGTCAGGGAATATCGTCAAACATTTTTGTTCCAGCGTCCCTGATTTTTGAGGACGGAAGTTTACATTTAAATTTAGATATACGTAATGCGCAATGCCGGTCCGTGATTACACAAATCAATTTGCAACCCCTCAGCTTAGCGCGATGTCGGATGAAGGCCTTGTCGTGGAGACAATATTGCATGCTGCCCGTAGGTTAGGATACCATGATCTTCGAGAGCATCAATTGGACGCTGCAAAGAAATTCTTGCAAGGGAATGACGTCTTTGTTAGTCTGCCTACTGGAAGTGGAAAGTCCCTTATTTATGCTGTTCTGCCGTTTGCGTTTGACCATCTACGTGGCAGCAAAGGCAGCATTGTTGTCGTTGTTTCACCTTTACTCTCGCTAATGAAGGATCAAGTAAGAGTTATTAACTGTATATGAGCACTTTATGCATGATTTCGTCTAAGGTTGCTGCGATGTGTGTGCGAGGACTTAGAGCAGCCTGCATTACTGTTGAAGCAAGCAGTGATCAACAGCTACAGGCCAGTGTCATGAATGGAGAGTTCCAACTTCTTTTTATTGGTCCTGAACTTCTACTACTAAACCCTCTTTGGAGAGCCATGGTTCGGGTTCCTGCTTACATTGAAAAACTAGTAGCTTTTGCTATTGACGAAGCTCACTGCATTACTCAATGGTAAGATTACTTGCATATACAGGATTCATATAATTGTGTGTGTATTTTTTGGGGGGATAATTTTAGGCAGGAATTCAGCAACCTCGGAGAGATTAGATGCTTGATACCACCTAGCATTAATCTCCTGGCTTTGACAGCTACTGCTACAGTCACAACAAGAAAGAAAATACAGCGCATTCTAGGAATGAATGATCCTGTCATCATTGCTATGTCACCAGACAAGACCAATATGTCCTACTGGGTGAAAGAAAGAGGAGCTGTAGATGAAATGTTTGCTCCACTTGCTGCTAAGTTACGTAATGAGAGAACCAAAATGCCTCGAGTTATCATCTTCTGTCGGCGATGTGAAGACTGTGCATCAATATATGACTTTTTCCTCTCCACTCTAAAGCATGAATTTACTGAGCCGATATCTGCCCCTAATGTGTCCAAGTTCAGACTAGTGGACATGTACACTAGTGTCACCCAAAAGGAGGTTCAGGAACGCATTGTAAAATCATTCTCCTGTGCTACTGCGTCTCTACGCATAGTAGTATGCACTATTGCATTCAGTATGGGGATAGATTATGCAGGTGTCAACCAGGTTATTCACTGGAGGCCTTCAGCTGATGTGGAAAGTTACATGCAAGAATCTGGTAGAGCTGGGCGAAGTGGTCAGGCATCTAGTGCAGTAATTTATGCAAACAAATCTGACCTCAGCAATAGGACTACTTCAAAAGAAATGATTAATTATTGTGTCCAACAACAGATGTGCAGGCGTTCTTATCTGTGTTCTTACTTTGACTGTTCAAAAGCACAAGTTATTGGTTGTGCATGTTGTGACATTTGTTCTAAGAACTGTGAGTGCACTGATTGTAAATGTTAAAGCTTCCCTGTCCAACTATCTTAATAAATTCATGCTATTGTTGTGACTGTGCCATAGGAGTGATTATGTAGTGCAGCTGCTAAGCCATTGTTAACATTGCTGATAATGTGACAGCTGTCATAACAGTGATATCACAAATGCATCTGACAAGATGAGGTGGTGCCAAGGATATTGGGTGCCAATGATGGTGATTGTACTTGACCAATGTGTGTGTGTGTGTGTGTCCATGTGTGTGTGTGTCCATGTGTGTGTGTGTGTGTGTGTGTGTCCGTGTGTGTCTGTGTGTAGGAAATAGAGGGAGTAAGTTTAGAAGTACTGATAATATGCAATAAAGGAAATTATATGCAAGTAAAACCATTTACTAAATGTGGTCTTCTTTTAAACAGATACGTAGTTGCCGCATCATCCAGTCTCTAAACTTGTTTATATTGACACAAACTGATAATTTGATTGCTCTTCATGGATTTAAAGTTTTGATGAAATCTTCCTGGCTGCAGACGAAAGTTGCCATTTTGTACAAGTTCAGTGACAAGTTTGCTTAGGTCTTCTTGTTCAGAGCGTCGTGTGTGTGCCGTTGTTACAACTGTTCCTGTTATTGCATCAAAATTGGTAATTATTTCTGAAAGAGGACCCAATGCTTTTTCAACTTTAGATATTGCACTGGGAGTTTTGTTTGCTCCAAGATGTGAAATAGCATCCTTGCATAGCCGGTTCAAATGTTCCATATGGAGATCAGCAGAAATATTGCACCCTGTTTTCCCATGTCTGAACCTGCGTCAGCAGGTTCAATATAGGATTGATTGAGGAGTCATGAATGTCATTAAAAATTTTCAGTTGCGTCGCGAGGGACAACGAAGAAACGGATAGCTTTTCTCTTTGCAGCAATCGAACGACAACACCAAGATCTACGTTTTGGTGCTAGTTTCATGTCATAAAACTATGCGCTTCTAGACCAACTAAGAACCTGTTTCTCGTGCCCATGCCCAAAAAAATTGTTGGTCGTCGTCTTCTTCTTCTTCTTCTTCTTCTTCTCCGTCAAGTATAACTCACGCTAGGAATGGTTTTAAAGAACGGCGATAGTACCAATCGCTTCAGAATTTACCGGCGCGGTGCCCCTTAAGGTAATAAAGAAGCTACAACGAAAAAGTACTATATACGGTATGGGTATATTACTTTGTTCTAAATACAGGAGTATGGATAATTTTAGGCAGTATAAATACTCCAACAGGCACAAAATTTATTTTGGTGTCAGCTTAGTCGTTACTTATTTTGGCTAGTGAAGTTGTTTTTCTAAAAATGCCTTCGCGTAATCGAAAGAAGAGAACGAAGCAACGAGCGGAATACCTCCAAAAGCAAGAAGAGAACAAGGCTAAAGCCCGAGAGCGCTACAAGGCCGACCCTGAAAAAAAGAAGCGTTCGTAAGGTATAGACATTTTGTCCATTGCACATCGTTCCTCATCACATTACAGTTATGAAGCTTCGTTGACACGGAGAAATAAAAACTTATGAAACAAGTAAATAAAAACCTTCTCTAACGAGAAAGTTGGTGGGCATATAGGATTGACAATGTTGGTGTAAAAAGCACGGAAACAAGTGTGACAGAAATGTTACTGGAAAATTGAAATAGGCCTATATTTAGCCCATTTTCTCAGGCGTGCGCTGCCTAAATGTGACTGGGCTAAATATAGGCCTATTTCAATTTTCCAGTAACATTTCTGTCACACTTGTTTCCGTGCTTTTTACACCAACATTGTCAATCCTATATGCCCACCAACTTTCTCGTTAGAGAAGGTTTTTATTTACTTGTACATTAACAAATCGTCCCCAAAGCATTTGAGCAGCATACCGAGAAGGCAGTATGTAGTAGTATGATGCCAATAACAGTAAGGCTTCAATGCAATAGTTTTTGTGACCTGTTCCTCGAAATAGAAGAAAGAAGAACTTCCAACACCTAAGAACACGAGGACCATCACCCTCTCGAACTGCATCCTTGAACTCAAGTTAAAGAAGACCCAATGACAGAACTTCCATGGCATACTTCAGTACATGATCAGAACCATCATCAGCTCTATATGGATAGCTTATATTAATGAATTTGCTGCATATTGACTTTACTAGTGAATCAAGAGCAGCCTGCTGATCTGAAGGAAGTGTAGAGGATGAAAAGTTTGTCATAAAGTCTGATGCATTGCTAACACCAACGGAATGCAGTGCTGCTGCAATTACATGACTTGATGTTACCAGCTCCAAAAAGTCCTCACATGCATTCATGTCCTTCTTGACATCCTTAGTAACATTTCTTCTGTTGATGAGTATCTGAAGTTGGTAAAGAGTACCTACATCCAGAGTTGAGTATGCTTTGTACAAATGTGACCATATAACCTGCATGATGAATTGAATTGGGACACATACGCTGATGTAATTTAAATGAAGTAAATGAACCCACCTGCATAAAACACATTTTTGTGTGCCAGTCTTCCACAACAGGAATGAATGCATCCAGTCTCATTCTACCATTATCAGAGTTTCTGCGGATACTCTGGCTGCCTCGCACTCTAGCTGCAGTCACCTGGTCACCACTAATCAGTATTTGACAAAAGTGATCTATCTCTATGTCTGTAACTTCTGGTTCTCCACTTGGGTCTTCAGCCGGGTCCTCAAACTGTTGAATTGTTCTGATTGAAGGAACATACTTGTGTAACCCATCGAGAATATCCATCATGTCATCCAACTTATTCTCATTCTTTAATAATACTCCCAGTGGGACCTTAATGAAGTAATAAGAAGAGCAAGATTGTTTTTAATATTAAGGCATACCACTTCAGACTTCTTTGACATAGCAACAGAGTATGGGTGAGGAATATGCTGTAGCACCATGGAAGACAAATGGCTAATCCCAGGAATGTGCTTCACTAGTATTCTCATTATCAGTGTACAGAAGTTCGTTTCCAAGGTTTGACAGTCTTCAGGTGATGGTAAAGAAATGTTAAGGTCCATATCTTTGGAAGTTACAAGTGGCACTTCTGTTGATAAGTCACTGACATACACTCTATCCCTCACTGCATATGAATGAAAGTAATGTAAAGAAGTGGTCTGATGATTATGTCGCATATCTCGAGGTCTGACTGTCTTGTCTATGTTGTCCCCAACTATGCGAAAACCACACCATCCAATGGTGGGGTAACTTTCATCCTCAGATGCAGATACTGTCTCTGAAGAAGGTTGATCTGACACACTTTTCTCAGAGCCAGGAAGTGTACATTCATCTGCACAATAAACATTTGTCATTACATTAACTATAGCCTAATGTCTACCTGAATTTCTTTCTGACAAAGGTGAGTGAACAGGATGAGATGGGATAGGACTACTTCCTTGAAACAGTTCACCTCCTATAATATGTGAATAGATGAAAACATAGATTACTGAGAAATGGTACTGATCATTCATCAACTTAAAGCTTACCATTAAGTGATTCCAACTGCATGCTGAGCGGAAACATATTTGGAAGTTTTGGTGAATTTGTCTCCGATGAATCATTTAGTGAACTTGAATCTGAACAAGGTGACACAATAACTTCAAGTGGCGGCTGAGGAAAAGGGACATCAGATTCACTTCCTTACTCAGAAGAGTTATCTAGTCCTTCAAACTGCATTCGAGCAACTGAACCCTATATAAAGTCAGCATTAAAAGACCACATAAATAGCACACAAATAGTAACCTGATTTGTTGAAATGGTGGATTTAAGGCTGTTCACCCAATCCAGAACACATTGGTCATGGTTTTCTCCCATCTGGTCTATGATACGCCTTGTCATGAAAGTTGACAGATTCCTAGCTTCTGCAGCCTGTTGTACACCTATAAATAACCATTAAGAAATGCAATTTGACCTGTATTAGTGACAACTAGCTAACCTGCTTTGCAGCATGCCCTAAATACAAAACAATGGACACATAACTTGGCACAGATGTACAGCTCTTATGTGCTGCAGCAAGCATTGCGGCACACATGACCATGACGAACTTCTTCCTAGTGCTGCTTTAAGGAATACAGGACTGAAGTAACTCAACCAGTGTAGGGGCTTTGTTTTTCATTGTGTAGTATAAGCCATCCCATGAGAAATTCTTTAACGAGTTCACATCTTTCTTCATAAAATCTGGACTAGCCAACAGAGCTGTCATCTCAGCTCGCAACATCCTACACAGTTCTTGAAGCATGGATTGTTTCAATGTTTGGTCGTGAGAAGCATGCCTCATCAATGCATTGCTAGAATTGCGGCCTAAAGACTTTCCAAGAGCTTCTTTGGAAGGAGACAAGGTGTAAGTCTTTTTGTAGCCTGCCTCCACCGTAACAACCTATAACAGGATAACATAAAACATGCGTACAGTATAAATGAGATAAACTATTAAAACTAACCACTTTAACTGCAGCAGCGTGCTCAGTTGGCGTAGCTTTTCTTTTTGTACCGCTGCTCTCAAGCGCGCTGGGATCATAGGAAAGCTTCGCAAGGAGTATACTCTCCAAAGATGAGCACTTTTCAACAGTACGATAGCACGTCAAACACACATAGCCTTCCGCAAACATTTGTCGCGCATCTTCATGGTCCCAACCCGACTGCGTAGCCAATTTTTTGATGCAGCGATTCGTCGACAACGATCCAAGCTTCTTTCTTTTCTTTCGTTGTAAAACAGGGGTTGAGCATACTTTGCAGCGGTTCATCATAATTAAGTTGAGTGCTTGCAAATTAACTTGTGTAATCACGGACATTACGTAAATCTAAATTTAGATGTAAACTTCCGTCCTCAAAAATCAGGGACGCTGGAACAAAAATGTTTGACAATATTCCCAGACCCACCTGTCGTAGTGTTTATACTGCACTGTAAGCGATAAATGCTTACGTCATGGTGGGGCTGGGTACGAGACTTTGGATTTGTACCCATCTGATAGCCCCTATTATCACATGGCTATTATCACATATAGCTTAATGCCCGACCTTCCGCCAATACGCGAAGGTCGGGCTATACGCCCAACTACTCATTTGTAGCGTGCGGTGTGTAATTATATTCATGTGTTAAATTTTTTTTTTTTGCCCCTACCTACCGACCCCATTTTATTATAAGTTTGCCCGAGAAACAACTAATCAAGTTTGAATGGCCTAAGTGCGAAACTAGATGTAGTTTGGAATATTTTATCTCACTCTTCGATGCAGCTCTGTGAAATGTAGGACCAGAGACCCCCAAAGCTGAAATGGCTGCTGTTTCGAGTCATAGACTTTGCAGAGCTGCGTCGGAGAGTGGAATACAATTACATCCTCAATGGATAACGTCTAACTGAAGCTAATGAAAAACAATTTTGTGAGGCCATTAAGCTTCCAGAAATGTAAAGTGCACTACAACGACTCTCACAAAAGCCTTTGGACTCCCACTATATTTGAAATCTACCCACTTCATGGCTTTTGGTGGTAAGGGCAAGAGATTTGTCAGCTGTGTGATGCTCAAGAGAGCATGGCTAAGGGTCACATTACACTGCCATGATGATTCAGCACGTTTTGCCAGGATACTGGCATTTTTGTCATCCCCAAAGTTCTCTTGCTCATACTCATCTTCTGCCAATATCTCTTAGACTGGTGTACACACTGTCATCCTTAGTTGCAGCAGCTAGAACAGTGAATGAACTGTTTCTCTTTTGGCTGTCTGAATGCGTTACGCACGAGATTTTTTGCAGTGAGCTTTCTAGGATGTGTGGCATGAAGGGCAGCAATGAACCTAACATTTGCTTGCAGTAGCCAGTACATTATGAAGAAGTGCCTGATTAATATCTGATTCCTCCTCAAGTTGGGCTAAGGACTGATAGAAGTCAATCACTGCTGTCGAGCTGAGGACAAGCAACTACCTTCAGACATTGGCCCTACACATGAAGAGGAACCTGATATTAATAAGGTCCCAGATGCTTCTCTAGGTTCATAAAGTGTTGGTAAGTGTCACCTTGTCTTTCTCCCTGGGGTTGACCATGTCCAAGATCTGGTTATGCAGACAACTCAAACAGCTAACCATTTCTGATTGTTTGGATAGTTCTGCATAAAATGTGTTTATAGCTATGTCTGATGAATCTGTGACCAGTTCTAGGGGAACCCACATCGAAATGATCATGTAATGTGACTCAATACTTCCTAGGCTTTTGCTGGTTGTACACACTATGCCTTATAGATCCATCAGGGCCTTCTTTTGCCTTCACCAAGTATGATCCTGGTTGCAATTGAAGTAACTTGATCAGTCCTGAAGGCTTATGCAGACATCTGGTACATCAGGTAATGGTGTAATACATGGCATAATAGCACTTTTGTGTTGCATGAGTTTGTAATGAGCATATAACTCAGCTTATGTAGAGACCATCATCCAAACTAATTTCTTTATCAACAGATTCCTTGTGGAATAACTGCGTGCCAACAGTAGATAGAGACCTATCTTGCACACAGTTCTCTTTGTGTAAGGACTCGTCCTAATAAAATATTGCTTTCTTCTGCTTCTTCCTGAATTATTATTATTAAAGTCATCAATGTTTGTGTTCTCCTGTTTCTTTGTCGTGGACTAAGTACATCTAATGGAGATGCAGACACTCTTTCTCACCTTGTGGAACATCCAAGCTATCTCTCTCACTGGACCCTTCACCTGACATGCTTGAGTTCAGAACTGATGTACAAGCCTCTGCACTGGAACTATCCATTGCTTTATAATTCTTCCTGGAAATTCTGAAATGCAATTTAGCTTATACTCACTCACACCACGACTTCGATCTATGGGAGCTTAGGTAAGTGGCTCACCAAATCCCTCTCTTAAACCAGTCATCTTTCCAGTAATCTGAGTTCCACATTTTCAAGAGCACAAAGCTTTCTAGGCACACATTACACTTGAGTCTCTTAACCTTTAATCTATTTCGGAAATCCTGAATTAAGAATGACTTTACACCGCTCGTATCGAGATCAATTCAAACAGTATTGATGATTATTTTGCTTCTGTAGGCTTTCATCCAAACAGCTCTATCCATTTTAGTCATTCAAATATTTATTTCTTTTATAAAAAACAATATTAGTGTAATGAGACCAGAAAGGGAGGGATACAGGCAGCGCCAGATAAGACTGGCTAACATACATAAAAAGGAAGTATATATACATGTCCATGTTACGTAATGCCTGTTCTGCGCATGCTCGCATTACACCACTCCCTCTCTTCTTTTTAGTGGTGTACATATGCTCCGTAGCGGTCAGGAGCTTTTCTTGTTCTGGTTGGATATCTGTGTGGAGCTTGTTCTATACGGTCTGGAACTGGTTCAGGTTGGTCTTCTACTGCAGGCGTCGGTTTCGGTCTCATCATCTACATTATCAAAACTGTCCAGCAGTTCCGCTCCTGCACCGATACCTGATGGGGACTTTAAAGGTGCTACTGGCAGCTGGGCTGATTCACGATTCTGGGTATTCTGTCCCACATCATTAACCTCTGCACTCGTGAGGAACAGCTTCAGTCTGTCAAAGTGAATTATTTTGCGCTTACCACCTTTTGGGCTTCGGATTTTGTAGACACTCTCACCAATTATATCACGGGTTGTGCAATTTCCTACACTTGCCCCTTGGTATAACGCAACTATGTAGTAGAACCATATCCCCGACTTGATATGTTTTCCCATGAAGCCTTCTGTCGTACAGCATCTTCTGTCTGCTGTGCTCTGCTTGACACTTCTCGCGAACTAACTGGTGTGCTTCTTGCAAGGTGTGCTGTAGTGACTCGGGGATACTTTGGCTGTCTGGGGAACTAGTGCCGTACATCAGGTCCACTGGCAGTCGGACTTGCCGTCCAAACATGAGGAAAAAGGGTGTAAATCCGGTTGCAGAATGCACACTAGAGTTGTAGGCCATACATAGTTTCCGAATGCTCTGGTCCCAGTCGGAAGGATGGTCACCAACTGTAGTCGACAACATGTCCAGTAGCGTTCTATTAAAGCGTTCGACTACACCATTGCATTGTGGGTGATAGGGAGTCGTGCGGGTTTTGCGTACCTGCAGCAGTTTGCACAGTTCTTGTATTAAGTCCGATTCGAATTGTCTTCCCTGATCTGAATGCAATTGTTCGGGTGGCGAGAAACGGCAAAACACTTCGTCTACCAGTTTCTTGGGTACTGTGGCAGCTTCTTGATTTCGTATCCCATATGCCTCAGTCCACCTGGTGAAATAGTTGACCGCAACCAGAACGTACTTGTTTCCATCATCTGTCTCTGGTAGAGGGCCAATTATGTCCACTGCCACCACTTGCATAGAATACCCTGCTTGTATTGTTTGCATGGCAGCCTTCCTTTGAGGGATAGGAGACTTTCTCCTGGCGCATTTGACACATATCCTGCACCAAACTTTCACTCTCTCTGAGTAGCCAGGCCAGTAGTATCGTTCCTGTACACGATGCATCAGTTTCACTTCTCTGAGGTGACCTCCCCACACATCATTGTGCAATTTTCCAAGCACATCGTCTCGCAGCATCAAAGGGAGTACTAGCTGGTGGCAAGTAGTACCTCCATTTAAGAATCGTCTCCACAAAACCCCGTCTAATACATGAAGCATTTTGGACTGTTGCAGTAGGCACCGCCCTTCCCAACTCCATGACTTTACCACATCCTCCGATGGGTAGTTACCGCTTCCAACTGCTTGTAACACTGGTCCGATTGCTGGGTCATCATCCTGTAATTTCTGCATTTCCTCAGGGGTATAGGATTGAAAAGGCCACTGCATCACTGCTCCTACAACGACATGACTATCACGCCCACACTGTTTACAGGGCTGTCTAGATAGAGCATCGGCATTGTTGTGCTGTGTTCCCCGACGATGCACCACCTTGAAATCATACTCTTGACGTTTCTCCATCCAGCGAGCAAGTTGGCCTTCCGGCTCCTTGAAGTTCTGGATCCAGACAATCGAGCTATGGTCAGTTCGTAGGGTAAATTGGTGTCCTAAAAGGTAGTGAAGAAAATGCTGAGTAAATTCAACCACAGCCAGTAGTTCCCGTCGGGTTATGCAATACTGACGCTCCTGTCTGGTCAAAGAACGACTCGCATATGCTATCACTCTTTCCGATCCTGCATCAGAAATTTGAGACAGGACAGCCCCTATTCCCACATCACTAGCATCAGTGTCTAACAGAAAAGGTTGTTCGTAATCCGGGAAAGCCAAAACCAGTGCCGTAACTAAACACTGCTGCAGATGTGTAAAGGCATTTTGGCAAACATCTGTCCACTCAAAGAGCGAGTTTTTTTCCACCAAGCGTTGCAAAGGTTTGACAATGTTCGCAAATCCTTTAATGAAACGCCTATAATAGTTAGCCAGTCCCAGAAATCTCTGAACGTCTTTTTTGCAGAGAGGGGCAGGCCAACTACTAACAGCTGTGATCTTGCTGGGGTCGGTAGCAATGCCTTCTTCTGAAACAATGTGACCCAGGTATCGCACCTCTTGCTGCAGAAAGTAACACTTTTCGGGCTTCAGCTTTAGTCCTGCCTGCCTCAAATGGGAGAGAACGTTTGCAACATGACACAAATGCTCATCAAATGTCCTACCAAAAATAACTATATCGTCAATGTAAACTAAACACTCGCTCCATTTCAAATCCTTCAGCACTCAATCCATTACATTTTGGAACGTAGCTGGCGCGTTGCAGAGTCCGAAAGGCATCCTCTTAAACTCAAAAAGTCCTTCACTAGTAGCAAATGCCGTTTTTTGGCGATCCTCCTCAGTGACTTCAACCTGGCAATAACCATTTATGAGGTCTAATGTGGAGAAGAACTTTGATCCAGGCACGTGGCAACGGGTAAGCGTCCTTTTTTGTCACAGCGTTTAGCTTTCAATAATCGACGCAGAATCGGGCCAAGCCATCTTTCTTTTTAACCAATACGATTGGCGACGACCAGGGGCTGCTGGAATGTTGAATGATGTCTTTCTTTAACATATCATCGATGAGTCACCGGACCTCCTCTCTGCGCGACTGTGGAATCCGCCTTGGGTGCTGAAGGATTGGGGGTGAAGTTCCAGTATCTATCCGGTGCTGAAGTACAGTCGTGTGTCCATGCTCCCCTGGCTGCGGAGAGAAAACGTCCACGAACTCCAACAAAACCAAATACAACTGTTCTTTTTTCCGCCATGCTAATGTTCTTCCCAACCTTCATGACCATATCCCATAACAAGGACTGGTCTTGCAACGACGCTTCTGGTTTTCGTGCTGCAGTCACAGATGATACAAAAGTCATGGTTTTGGGCTCCTCCACCAGTTGCTCCATTGTTGCTATGGTAACACCCTTTTTAACCATCATTGCTTCTTCACCTGGATTAAATATGCGTAAAGGGACGGCTCCTTTCAATGGTCTCACAATGGCATGCGCTACCATCACTCCAGATCGACCACACCCTTCTACCATCCATGTCCCTCCTTCCGTACTCTCACCATAATTTCAGTCTGACTTTTCGGGGGTACCAGGAGTTTCTCTACTGTGACTAGGCCCACTTCTCTAACAGGTTGAGTGGTACTTCCCATTGATATATGCTTGGATGGAATACAAAGCGTTTTACACCCACAATCAATTACGCAGCTGTATTTCTGAAAAAAATCCACCCCTAGGATCACCTCGACCTTGAGGGCACTAGTCACTATCACACTGGCTTCTAAGGTATTATCTTGCAACGTGAATTGGAGGAGTCCCTGTCCATGAGTTTGTAGTGGTGATCCATTTACTCCCACCAGTGTCTGCCGTGACCACTGCACCAACTGAAGACCACCATCTTTTGCAGCCCTAGACCACACGTCTTGTCGAACAAGTGAAACAGCAGCTCCTGTATCAATTGTGAACTCAGTAACAATAGAATTAATTCTGCCATGTACTCTGTAATCAGCACAACTACTTAGAGACAATGTCGGCACAGTTAAAGGGCATTCTTCGTGAGCTTTTGCAGGCTTGCCCCCTGATGCTGGGCCCTTCGCATCGGGGGCATGAAGTTTCCCTGCTTCTCCAATGGTTTGGAATTCACTCTGCATGCCCGTGCAATATGCCCTATCTGACCACAATTCCAGCAGGTTACTTGCCTTTTTCGTCGCGGATTCGCTCTACTCACGTCAGTTTTGCGTCCTATGGTGTCCTCCAGAAGTGTCTCCATTCGAGCCAGGCGCTCTGTTAGCTTGCGAATATCCGCACCATCAGAAGACACCACCGCAACTGGTTCAGTGTCTTCGCTTGTTGTTGGAGAAGACACAGCAGTCACAGGTGTGGGTCTGGTGTTACCCAGATAGGACTCTAGCTCAATGGTTACCGCAACCGCCTCCTTCACGTTCTTGGGTCTCCTCTGCTTTACTCCGAAGGCGACCTGTTGGTTGTGTATCTGGGAAAGAAATTGGTTTACCGCTAAACACTCTCTGGCCGCGTCTTCGAAGTGCGGGTACGCTTTGTCCACCAGTACTCTCAGCACGTCTCTAAATGACACCCAATCCTCCGTCTTTCCTCTCGTTCAGGTGTGGAGTTCAGCGACATGAAGTTCCCTCTTGCTGTCGGGGTCGAACCGCTTCTTTAAGGCAGTTTTTCACTCAGCGTAGCTGCTATTTGCGTTTTCAGGCAGTTTCCTGAGTGCCGTTAGAGCCTTCCCAGTCAGGCGGACACGTAGCCACTTAAGCTTTTCTTCCCCAGTGGCCCATTTATTCACCTCCGCAATGCACTCAAACTGGTCTATCCAGTCATCCCAACTGCCCGACTCACCACTGTAAGGTTCTGGCAGCAATACCGGCTTGCTAGCCATCCTGCCGACTACGCCAATGTAATGAGACCAGAAAGGGATACAGGCAGCACCAGATAAGACTGGCTAACATACATAAAAAGGATACATGTCCATGTTACGTAATGCCTGTTCTGCGCATGCTCGCATTACATTAGTTTACTTTTTCGTTCGCAAATAATGCCGCTGTTACTATCAAAGTTAGGTATAAGGTTGAGGAAAGAGCAGGAAGCTTACTTTCAAGATAGAAACTGTTACTAAGATCTGTAAGGAGAGCCATATAAGCAAATTCAACAATGTGGGACACAGGAGGTACGAGCATCGAATTAACTCAAGGCGGACTAAGCGAAGCAAGTCTGAGCGGATGGTACGATGGTTAGCCTCTGCAAAATAAAAATTAAAAAGCATTTCTGCCATTGGAGGCTTGAATACTCACTGATCCTTCACATATGTATGGCATAAGGCTTTCCTTACAGTATTAAATGGCACTTCACATAACATAAGAGTTATCTTTAATCTAGCACAGGCAGTACCCATACATAGCATTGGATTGGCTCCACAGGATCTTAGCTACGTAGCAAGCTAAGAGACAAAATTAGATAGGCGTACAAATTACTGTGTGCTGCTTGGGATGCGATGCTGCTGTAGGCTATTAGCTCCGAGAGAGCTGTGATCTTAGATTTGATTTTCGCATGTGTTATGTCACACGCGTGGAAACACGTGTGCGTCTCCGTTTCCTAACTCACAGAATGGCATTGCATGTCATATTCTTATCAGCCCGTAGTAGTATCTATCTGTACGATTGTGCTAATTAATGCACACCATATTGGATGTAAACATGTCATTGCTGACACATATCACCCACGAAAGAGGTGGGGCATTGCAGATCCACCTCCGATTTGTATCACGTGACTGAGACTGCTTATTTCAGCACGAAATAAGTCTTGGGACGAGGACCTTCATAATCTTGTATCTATCTCCATAACTACATGGTTTGCAAAGCTCAAACTACTCATGAATATGCAGACTATAACGGTGTAATGGTTATATAAATTTAACTCAATGAATTCATGAATTACAAAACAATAACCTTATGTTACTCGGAAATGTAAATATATCATGTGATGCACCAATAACTTACAACATGATGCAAAAATGCATGCTGAATCCAAAAATGTTTATTGGTATCTTCACTTCATGTTTGGTTGCAGAGTTATGGTAAACAAACAGATGTATATATTTTTTACTCTCGTGATAAGCACATAAGCAACAGCGCACACAGAACTAGTGATAAGATTCATAATCATGATGCAAAGAGCACCTTATTTCACACAATTGAGTTGATAAGCACACCATGACATAAAAACATGAGGCATGTGTGTTATTCATTTTCTACCACTCTGATAATATGTACTGTGTAACACTGAATGTGGTTTAAAGTACAAATTGCTTCTATATTCCTTCATATTTCAAAAGGATACCTAGAATGCTATCAGTGACAAAGTTAAATACAGCCTTGTCCAAAGTTATGAGCTTACAGCATTCTGTTCTACAGGCAAGAGAGAATAGCAGGGTTAGTTGCTGTAGTAGTATATCACATATATACCTCCACTAAGTAATAATGCACAAAAGCATCAGCCTGATTTAAAGTAGCCTACACCTCCAATGTTTGTTTCTACACATGCCATCCCATTCATGATATGTACAGAAACATCAAGGGGTATGTATAGGGAGTTAAAAATTCTTAGAAATTCATTTTCACATTCAGTGTGACCCAGTACATATTTTCAGAGTGGTAGAAACAAGAAATTTAAATACTCCCCCCCCCCCCCCCCCTCCCCCCATGTGTTGATACATGACAACAGTTTTGGCATTATTAATTAGAACTGTGGTTATAATGGATATCTGCAAATCATGGACTAGGGGCCTTACGGGCAGCCATGGATATGCAGGGCAGAGGTTCTAATTTCATTAAATACACAAGAATCTCATTAAAGTTAGTACGTTTCTGTGGAATAAAACTATATATATATATATAGTTGTGTATATATGTTGTATGTTGGCGCATGCGCATGCAGAGGGGGGCACTGTTTGGAATAAGGTGATTTTGGCCGATACTTGGTGTCAGAAGTGGCTATTGATAAATCATGGCTGAATTTCATTTGCTACCACCTGGAGCTTTTGACTTCAAGAACCCTGACGATTGGACTCCGTCTTAAACAATTTCGTGTTGCGTAGGGCCTAAATGACCAGTCAGAGTCCAAATGCTATATTGCCTCGGAGAGGAAGCAGAAGCTGTCCTCCTTTCAACCAATATCAAGCCTTTCGAGAGGGAATCCTACAGTAAAGTCCTTGTGAAACTCGACAGGTACTTTCAATGTCATTTTCGAGCGGGCACGGTTCAATCGAAGAGATCAGTCAGAAGGTGAGCCCTGTGACCACTATATCATGGAGTTGTACAAACTCTTCATACGAAACACTGACAGCAGAAATGATTCGTGACCGCCTAGTCGTATAGGGATTCATGACAAAGCGCTATTCAAAAAGCTCCAGCTGCACACGAAACTTTGGAGCAAGCCAGAAAGATGCGATACACAAACATCAGCAGGTACTAAAGGGGATACATGAGAGTGAGAGTACCCTGGATGGACTGAGGAGTCAAGGGGCAAGATTCAAGCCAGCAGAGCATAAACAGAGACAGCGGAGTAAAGGGGAAAGTTTTGAACCTGGGCGAGAAACGTATTCGTCAAGCAAAACAGGAAACTGGAAGCAGCCAAAACAATGTATGAGATGCAGCATTCTTGGCGTTCCTGTCCTGCTATTGATGTCACCTGTTATCGATGTAACCACAAGGGACATTTTAGTTCACAATGTCGATCCAGGACAGTATATGAGGTACAAGATGAGTCAAGTCTGGACACAGTCTTTATCGACGCACTCTCACAAACTACACCCAAGTCTTGGAGAGTGAAGTTGAGAGTATCAGGTCAGGTCATGGAGTTCAAAGTAGACACGGGAGCAGAAGTAACAAGCCATTTCTGAGACAGCATTCAAAACAAACTTAGAAGACACCCACAAAAGCTCTATATGGCCCTGCACACTCTGCTTTAAATGTGTTAGGTCAGTTTGAAGGAGAACTCTCCCATCAGGTTAAAGCAACTAAGCAGAACATTTATGTCGTGAAGGACTAAGGAGTAATCTCCTGGGATTTCCAGGCCATCATGTCTCTGGAGTTAATTGCAAGGTTTGGTGAAGCAGTGGTGAACTCGTAGAAGGCTGACATTGTAGCAAGGTACCCAAAATTATTCCAGGGCCTGGGAAATTTGAAAGAACCATATGATATTCAACTCAAGCCAGATCAGATCCACAGCCGCATGCACTGTTTACAGCACGCAACATTCCGCTACCTCTGCGTGGAAAAGTCCAGCAAGAGTTAGATCGAATGGAATCATTGGGGATCATTTCAAGGGTTGATGCTCCAACTTCATGGTGTGCAGGCATGGTTGTGGCTTAAAAAAAGTAGGGACATTCGAATATGCGTGGACTTCCAACCATTAAATCGGAGGGTTCTTAAAGAAGTACACTCCTTTCCAAAGGTTGATGAAACCCTAGCACAGCTGTCTGAAGCAAAGGTCTTTAGTAAACTTGATGCCAATATGGGGTTTTGGCAAATTCCACTAACAGAAAGATCTAAACTTCTAACTACATTTGGGAGGTATTACTTTCACAAACTCCCCTTTGGTATATGTAGCGCACCAGAACATTTTCAAAGGCGAATGAGCCGAATCCTTTTGGGTTTAAACGGGATACACTGCCAAATGGACGCTGTACTAGTTTTTGGTATAGACAAGGAGGAACATGATGTTTGCCTTTCTTCAGCACTGAACCGAATCCAAGATGCTGTTGTCACCTTGAACAAGGAGAAATGTGAATTTACCAAAGCTGAGCTGATCTTTCTGGGGCACCTTATACACCAGCATGTCCCAGGCAAACTGTTGTCTACTCCTGATCCACTCTCACGTGCACCTGGCCCCAGTGCATAGACCGAGATACAACTGGAAGAAGAAGCTGAACATCTCATGGAGTTATGCATCAATCACCTCCCAGCCAGCCAAGAACGGTTGTGTCAATACTCTGATGCTCAGTTAGCAGATCCAGTGTGCACAGTGATAATGGAATATTGTCAAAATGGTTGGCCGGAGAGACACAAAATTGAACCATCACTGAAGCCATATTGGAAAGTCCAAAAGGAGCTAACCATTCATGATAGTCTTCAACTCTTTCAGAAACGTATTGTGGTACCTGCTTCACTCCAACGAGAAACTCTTCTGAAATTTCACCAAGGGCACCAGGGCCTCCAAATATGCCGATTGAGAGCACAATACTCTGTATGGTGGCCAGACATATCAAAACAAATAAAGGAGCTGATTGAACAGTGCTCAGAGTGTGTAAAGAACTGCGCACCTTGCTGTGAATCTCTGATGCCCACACCTCTCCCAGACTTCCCCTGGCAAAAGGTTGCAATGGATCTATTTACACTCGATGGGTTTTGCTACTTGATTATCGTTGATTTTTTTTCAAGGTATCCAGAAGTTATTAAGCTTCGAACAACTACCAGCAGTAGCATTATTGAGGCGGTAAAAGCTGTGTTCTCTAGACATGGCATCCCAGAGACTGTCCTTAGTGACAATGGGCCGCAGTTTTCTTCTATGGAGTTTGCTA
Source organism: Spongilla lacustris (assembly GCA_949361645.1). Lineage (NCBI taxonomy): Eukaryota > Metazoa > Porifera > Demospongiae > Spongillida > Spongillidae > Spongilla > Spongilla lacustris. The sequence continues at coordinate 1,840,305 of OX442421.1, forward strand.
AATTTGCATCAGATTACAGTTTCCATCATATTCCTAGCAGTCTACACTTCCCTCAAAGCAATGGCCTAGCTGAACGTACAGTACAAATTGTTAAGAACCTTTTGAAGGGGTCATCAGATCCATACTTGGCTATTCTCTCATACTGCTCAACACCATTTCCTTTGTGTAACCTGTCCCCAGCACAACTCCATATGGGAAGGCAGCTACGAACAACCCTACCACAGGTCCCTGATCAAATGATCCCTGAGTGGCCCTACCTGAAGAAATTTCGAGTGCAGGATCAAGAATTGTAGCTCCAACAAAAGGCAAACTTTGCAAGACGTCACAGAACTCACCTACTTCACTATATCCCAGATGGGACGGACGTGTGGATCACTACTGACAGAGCAGATCCTATACCAGGGATCGTAGTGAGAAAAGCAGAAACACCTCGTTCATACCTAGTTGAGACAGAGGGTGGGGCAGTTCGGCGTAATAGACGTCACCTCAATGTTGTGCCACGTCCAGTGGAGCAGACAGACGAGCAGCCAGTTGTTCCACAACAGCAAGACCAGAACTTAGTTGGAGAAAATGGCCACCCAAGCTGTCCAAGTCCCCCCACGTCGAATCATGACCAGATCACAAACCGGAACTGTGATCCGACCACCTGATATTCCTAGGAATAAACCTATATGTATAGTTGTGCATATATGTTGTATGTTGGCGCATGCGCATGCAGAGGGGTGCACTCTTTGGAATAAGGTGATTTTGGCCGATACTATTACAGTTTTGAGGGGTCTTAGCTGGCTGTTTGATAAGTTCATTTTCAGTACTCCAATGTTAGGACATTTCTTGTCACAGTGAGGTAATAGTTCTAATAATTTTGTTGAATTCATCATAATTTTTCCATTCTGCTTCCATCATCAATGTTGTGTTTACAAATAATATCAGTCATGGAGGAGAGGAGTTATTTTTTGGACTATCTTTAGGGATATTTTATCTGACTTCCAGCAATGCTTGGAATTGTTTATCTTATTAGGAAATCGTGTGCTACAAGTAAAAAAATTAAAACTTCATTACCATGTAATGCCATTGACAAAATATTTGCTCTAAAACTGCATGACACATAGTCACCGCAGCCACAACATGAGAGATTGCAGGTAGAGGACATTGGAGAGGGAGTGCCCCTACATTCGTTATTTGGGGGGAGGGGCAGGGCACATTCCAACCAATCCAGTGTCATGACAACAGTGCATATCGGATGGACTGAGAATCTTAGGCAGTTTCCACGGCAAGCTCCTACTTAGTTTGAGCTAACATAAAGACAATGTGGCCAAGCATGTATGAATGCGAATAAGCAGATACACTTGTAGAATTAGCTGATAAACGCAAATCATAATTAACACATTTGGGATGTTGATACACGTTCCCAACCTATGATATTCACAGGCCTGCAAAAAAAGTAGACATACACGTGAGTGAATTGCAATATCTTTACCAACTGTCCCACCAATATTAAGTGACCAGTTCACCATTACCCAGTGCTTAATCCAACATACCTGGTGTACAGTCCAATGGCTTTTTTAGATGTCACTATCAACTGCAGCCCCAGGTTGTGACTGTATGTAAATGTGTGTATATGTAAATGTACATGTACATATTTTATTTGCATTCAGACCATAGCATGGTGCTTACGTTGCCAATTTGTTCTTGAAGCTACATGCAGAGAAAGGCAGAGCATCAACTATATATCTTATATTAGATACTGCAATACCCATTTACCTTCTATGTGCATATTTATATTGCTGTATATACACAATTGCCTTCATCATAGAGAAGATAGGTTTCTACCATCTATTTCATTGTTTTAGAAATAGCACGATTTAGCACGATTTGTAACGATGCATTATGTGATCTATTCAGGGAAGAAAAAACGGCACTCGAGCCAGCAGCGTCTTGGTTTCAAGACACACAACTTTACAATAGCCCAACACAGCAGACTGTATCATATTAGTCTCTATTTCACCCCTTAACATGATGAGTGGACAACACACTTATTAAACCTACCGGAAAGTCTAATTACCCGATGATTTGAATTAAAATAATAATAAATTGGATCTGGGGACAAGCGATAGCAGCACTGTGCACAGCAACTGGTTTTAAACACTCCCTTCTGTATGGAGATTTGGTACGTCTTTGGTGCGCGAATGGTTGCTATATTCACAGATATACGCTTGGTGGCAGATGATATATGTTCTCTACCGTATCAGCGGGACACGGCAGAGATCCCGTCGTTCTCATTAAGACCATGGAAAGAAGACTTGTGCCGTTAGTAAGTTGAAGTGCTTATAAATCACCAGTTGTACAATATTTTGAAGGTGTGTGACTTTCATAAGCATGAAGGTGGGCATTCTTTAGAATATCTATGGTGTTACATGTCCTGAATGCTTCCAAATCAGCACCTGTACCACTTTTGAAGGTCTCCAGGGAGTTGTGTGACCTTCATGTGTGTGGCCTCATCAGGTTAGCTGAAGATATCAATCATTAATACACATACTGAATGTGTGGACTTGTGCATTTTTTAAAAAATAGCTTTAGTGTTACCTGTCCTGAATGCTACCACATTTGAAGGTGTGTGACCTTCATTGGTGTGGCCTCATGAGGTTAGCGGGAAAATTTGAATTATTAATACATACTTACAATGTATTTATGGACTTGTGCATTTATTAATAATAGAAATGGTGTTACATTTCGTGAATGTTACCACATTTGAAAATGTGTAACCTTCATGGGTGTAGCCTGAATGCTACCACGTTTGAAGGTATGTCACCTTCATGGGTGTGGCCTCAAGTGGTTAGCAGGAAAATGCTAATTATTAATACACATATACTTATGTATAATGTATGTATCGACTTGTGCATTTTTTTAGAATAGCTTTGGTGTTACCTGTCCTGAATGCTACCACATTTGAAGATGTGTGACCTTCATTGGTGTGGCCTCATCAAGTTAGCAGGGTAAATGCTAATTATTAATACGCATACTTACAATGTATGAATCGACTTGTGTATTTTTTTAGAATATAGCTCTGGTGTTACCTGTACTGTCCTGAATGCTACGACACTGATTTGAAGATGTGTGACCTTCATCCATGGTGTGGCCTCATGAGGTTAGCGGAAAATTTAATACACATACTTGTATGGTTTTGTGCAATAGCTTAGGTGTTACATGTTATGTGTGGCTTTCTTAGTATACAACTCAGTTTTGCCTGTGTTTCATTCTTAAGATACACTTCTTCATTTTTAAAAATTTCCCCTTTTTACATGGATAGAGTGATGGGCATTTGCAAAACTAACTTCAAATACATTTAGCTCACTCAATCCATGTAGAATGGGGAAACGACTTTAAAAATGGTGTATTTTAAGAATGGGACATAGAAAAAATATGGGAAAAGTTGTGTTGGATGTATCATGTCTCATAGAAACAGATTTCTGTGGGTAAAAATGAATACAGTACCAAATTATCAAATTTAAATTGTTTTTTAACTTGAAAATTTGAAACTGTAAAGAGTAATGAAATCAGGGAAAGCATACTTCCTCGATGCTGTCCCCCATGTAAATATTGTATCAGTTCTTTGGGTTAATAGAGCACAAACACGTTTTTAGAATATTATTTTTGTTTTTACATAATTATAACACAAATAATAAAGAATAATAAAATTATAACATAATGTGTAATAAAAATTGCATATTGATGTATTCATTGTTGGATTGATGGGAAGGATTTTATAAGCATTCCCCATAAAATAAATTCTGTATTCAGAGAGACTTGTGATTTAAAGCAATGTAAAAGGGGCTAGCAAGAGTCGTTTTAGATCAAGAGAAAGTTAAATTAGTTAATGCATGGTAATAAGTATAAATTTCAGTCATGATTGTTTAATACATGTGCATTTTTTACCCATGCAGCTGCAGATGCCATAAGATTTGGCCTTGACAAGCCAGAAATACTCGTAGGTTTTAGTATGAAGAGCAAGAAGACTGTAGAAGAAGAAGGAAACCGATTGATAGGTTTAGTGTGTTAGTATGTATTGCATTGTATGATGTCAATTCATTACGTTTTTAAAAGATGTTTTGTGCATGCGTATACGACGCAATATCACGAATGATATTATGCTGGATCGAGAACGACTATTAACGACAAAAGTAAGATGTATAAACTGCACGACGATCGTGAAGGATTATTTACGTATTGATCCGCTGTTAAAAAGATGTAATACGATCACTCATTGTATTGATTTTTTTACTGACTTACCTTGTACGATACACTATAATCGTGCATATTCTAGTAGTTATTGAACCAGTAAAGATATTATATACGATCACTCACTGTATTAATGTTATACATCATCTTTTGCTTTTACGATAGTAGTACGATCGTCGACGTTCCTCTCAAACGAAATTCGATGTAATACGATCACTCACTGCATGTATTGATTTTTTAAATCACTCGTTTACTTACCTTGAACGATACGCTATAATCGTGCATTATTGAACCTGTAAAGATATTATACGATCACTCATTTGATGTTATGCATCATCCTTTGCTTGTACGATGGTAGTACGATCGTCGACGCTCCTCTCAAACGAAATTCGTACTATAAGCTCGATCATAGACGATTGTTAGAACGATTGGCTCGTACGATTTTTTTGCTGGGGTATCACTGCATCCCCTCCCCCTTTGCAGGTTACTGCATGATGCCCAAGAGGGTCTAGCTGATGGTCGTGGCAGTGGGGACAGCGTTGCTGTGGTGAAGTGTCCATCCCAAGCCACCATTTCAATGCCACCTGGAACTCTTCCGGCTCCATACAGAAATTGAGTCCCCTGGATGGAATCACCGCAAGCCAAGAGGAAGCATGGCGAGATGACGCTGACAACAAGCGGGCATTCCAGCAGATAACTTTTTTTGGCTCGACCCTGACTCTAAAAGCGAATTATCTGATAAAGAACTTGCCTGAGGAACCAAACTATTGTAAATGCTAACTGCTTGCCTAGAAAACTCATCCAGGGGATCTGAATTACTGGTTTTGATCACAGATGCCAAGTAAGCCGCTGAACAATGCAGCTCCAACCTACGGAGGCCTAGACCACCCCTACTAAGGCTCAACTGCACTTGCTGCCAATCTGCATCCGAAGCATCAATTCCTACACAATCCGAAAAGTGACATCGAATATCCCCATCAAATAATGCTAGTCCTTCTGATACCAGAGAAGGAGGAGTGGAGCGTGCTACATGGACCAATTTACATTATTATTATTATTATTATCTACCTATATATCCTCTGGTGCTGGTAAATATTGTTCTCTTTCTTATAAAAGTAATGGAAATCAAATTGTATTAGAGCCAGATGGGAATCACGTTGAAATAAGCTGAAATTGGGGACCACAGCAAAGGGAGGGACATTGTGGCCTTCGTGATGGTAAGGGAACGTCTAAGAGCTACAGAATATTCATACATAAATATTCGTACCAGTACGTAGAATGTCGATTCATCCAGTCCCATGTGATGTAGCGCTTATATTCAGTGTACACAAGTTACATCGTCAAAACTATTTTGAAAAAAGCGTCAATATGACGTTTTATTTTGTGCATGTACGTGTACACATGTACATCCCAAAACATGTCATGCACTAATTAACATATATCCATCAATAAAGTTCACAAAACGCATGCAATAAACTATAATAATAATCAGCTCAGAATACACACTCAAAATGACTCAAAATGTACTGATCTACGTTCGAAATGTATTCCACTGGCGGTAGAGTTAATATTATGGTGCATGGGGCCAGATATTTAAAGGCTTTCTCACAAGTAGCCACCAGATTAGCCATTCGTGGGAACATTGACTGACCTCTTTGGTCGCCTCAGTCATACACTAATTAGAGCTAGTGCTCGTGCCATTCTGAGTCGCTCCTACTCCCACCTTGTGCAGCAGATGGAAGAACTTTGTGTGTAATAGTTTGTATTGTGTGTGGTTATTAATGTATTGGTGAGATCAATAATTAATTATGATACCATTATTGACCTGTGAATCGCATCTCAAACTCTATCCACCCTTCGCAAAAGCGCAATTTGCGAGCGATTGTCTATAGCTACTTCATCTACTTCAGCTGACATCCATTTAGTTGACTTTGATTTCATAAAGCTATGATCTGGAATGCATGATATTAAAATTTTATACAAATTTATTTGTAACTGTGTTTTGTTCGATGTACATGTATATGCTGCTATAGCATTAATGAACACGTGCTTCAATACATAGTACAATTTTGTTTCTTTGAACTTTGGTTACTGGGACTTTCATTCAATGCACATGCATAAAAATAATACTGATGGCCTGCATGGAATATGATATGGTAGACAGCTACATGTAGTGTAATTATTGACTACAATTCCCAAGGTGGGTATTATACAGCAGTTGCAGTGCAGAGCAAATAAATATCTTTTTAACATCAGCCTTAACATCCTAAACAATACACAGGAACAATGATATGTATACTGTGCATCTCATACAATACATATATGGACACAGTTTTGAAATAGAATACAAAATAGGATATACTTCTGTTATTTGTTTATAATATAGATTTATTTCCTCAGGCATATTTATCTCATTACATACTATATATGCCATGCTACATAAGCAACCAAATACATACCAAAAACTTCTGTGCATACACATAACAGGAAATGTGTTTGGAATTCAACCCCAGTGAAATGTTTTTGTACTAGTCAATATCAGCTATAGCTAATTACAGTTTCAACAAGACCAAGAAGTATGTTTCTCCAAACTGTTAAAATAGAAACATACAATAGTTATTTACATGCAGAATCCTAGTATTTAAAATTCAAACGACATATATATATATAATAATAATTATATATATAATTATACTTATAATTATATATATAATTATATATATATACCCTCTGATATACAAATTAGCACCAGGCCATGGTCAAAGTTGAGGTCTTGCTGGCAAGGGATAGCGAAGCACAACAAGTTTTTTTATTAGGCCTTAAGACGATGTACCGTATATGACTTTTGATTATGCAAACCTTTGAGTCTGCTGCACACAGTACACATAATAAAAGGGTGAAATACAATGCTAGTAAAAAGGTTACGAAATCATGGTGCAAATGCAATTCTTAGAAAAAAAAACTGGAAACAAATGATTGCATTAATAGTGAACCTAAATTGATCTTAAGCACAATACAATAACAGTGTATTGGTAAGGTACTAGGTATACGCATATGCTAGTATAATGAATGATGAAAATGTGGTGCAATTACATGTATGTTGGCTTTACACAGCACTACATCAGACTCATGAAAGTGTGAAGTTTCTATTTGTAGAGCAGCTAGCGCAAAACAGTTATAATTACGCTACAGTTACATGTACTGATGTACGTTATGTAAGAGCTTGATCAAATTACCATATGGGCATTTTGATTGCGCGGTTGACCGAGGCACAAATCAGATGCCATAGTATATGGGGACACGAGTAACATGCCATTTTAACATGATGCGGTGTTGAGTTACACAAGTGGTCCACTTTACATGCATTGACTAGATCATTTGACGATTCAATTGGAAGAAAACCATGCATATGAAGTAGACAATAAAAGGACTTCCTCTGATATCAAGGATAATGGAACCATGTCCTGCATATGGAGTCACAATTGCATTAGGCAGTCACAATAATCCTTGTTTTCCACTAGAATTGTATTTGATGTGCACACAAACATATACATGTAACATATGGACATTCCTGCAGGTATAATTTGGTGATGTATTTGGCACAGCGACAATGAAAATGTACACTGTATAAGCCTGGAGAAAATACAAATAAATACTTCAGTATTAAAAATGTTACTGGGACTTTCATTTTACAATACACATGTGCCATGGCCTGGACTCGGTCACAAGTGGCTCTGAGGGGCAACGAGCTACATGTATCACTTTTGCTTCGAATAATTTACCATAAGATTTCAGGAAAGCATGAGACAGTGCAACTTTACCAGATGGGCAGCTAGCAAGTTATTATGCATGTGTTCATTCCCAGTGGATGTTACACAAGTCAGGTAAATGGGGGCACGAATAACATGCCATTTTAACATGCCACGCTTACAAGTGCTACAATTAGACCCGTTTCTCGAACCTCCTACGGTGTACATGTATACGGTTTGCTCCGTATAACGAAATTACCGAAGTGTAATTAGCCTAATCTCCAATCTGACTTCTGTTGACTTGTTAGCTGTAATATCACTCAACAGATCGTCAGAATGCTAACAGTAAATTTTTGTAGTGTTGTAGTGTTGCATGAAGTTGTACTATAATTTCTTACCATCATAAATCAACATGTATACTCCTCCTCCTTAACACGTTGCAGTCATTTACAATAACAGCTGATATATGCCATTAATTGATCCATTGCTTGCATTTAACTAAAATTTCAATGCATTCAAATTGGGGTGGGCCAGGAAACTGATTATCGGAACATATAAGTTATATACTAGTATAGGTTCTAAATATGATGTCAAGTGTCGTGAACCTTCCTACACTAATGTATGACGTCTAATCAATGTTTGGCGACAGAGATAGTCAGTATCTTGTACTCTTTGTACCAGCCAGGTCATTCTATGTCATGTATCCCAAATCCATATGATTAATTATTGCGTAATGAATGTTCCTTCCCGTGGTCCACGTGGTATGAAGATGCTCGCTGCGAAGAAGCTAACAGTCCGTACGATTTTAAATCCCAAATCCAATGATTAATTATTGCGTAATGAAAAATCGGTCCACGTGGTACGAATTAAGATGCTCGCTGCGAAGAAGCTAAAAGTTGGTACGATTTTTAAAAGGTGTTTGAGTAATGGAAAAGTATGGAAATGGTATTTAGTGAGCCTTGAACTTGTCTATTGGACGCCCCCCGATGACCTAGCTGTGACGTACGTTGCTCTTAAGCTTTCAGTAGGCCTAATGTGCTATAATGAATAGAAGATAGGAACAAAATGAACAAGACTGTCAAGAAAATACCCAACTGATCGGTTGAATTAGGCCTAGGGTAGCGTAGGGTATGTTCGGCAGTGGGTAGTGTTCGGCCCCCAACGCTTCTAAAAAGGGGCTAAGGCTTACCGAATGCTTTAAAATTGAAACAACAAATGGAACACAATCTCCAAGGAGTTAGTTTTCAGCCAGTTCAGTTAAAGTTTCATTACAAAATTTCCTGTAGCGAGTAATATTACTTTTGTTTACCCAACCTAATTTTTTGACTAAAATGGCGCAACGTACGGTGCGCAAGTGTTACAAGGTGCGATAGGGGCAACCAGCATTTGTCAGGCAAGTTTCATCGGTTTGTACTTTTTTGGTTGTTTCTGAACTAAGAACTGAATACACTACCACAAAATATGTTTTGCTACATACAAATCTGAAATGTCGAAGAATTTCAATGGGGGTCGAACACACCATGGTCGAATCAAGCAATTTGGGTGTGTTCGGCATAGGGGACGAACACTGCAAAAAAGAAAAAAAAAACTTTATCAATAAAAAGATATATGTTAAGGTTGTTCAAGTGGTAGGTTTCTAATATATGAATCACAGAGCAAAATATTGCCCGGAAGGAGTGTTCGTCCGGGGGGGGGGGGGGGGGGGGGGGGTTATTGCATATAGTAACTCATATGAAATATCTTTTTATTTCTTTGTCCTCCAACATTTACAGGCAGCTGGTGCAATACAAAAATACTTGTACTACATTTTTGTGATTTCTCTTTTCTCTGTCAACAATGATATAAATGTATTCTTGAGTACCAATTATATATATATATACATGTATATATCAATTGATTTCACTTTTCTTTGTTAAGTAAAACCTTAGCATGATTGCCATTGCACAATACCTATATGGCGCTTCATTGCCACACATTATACATGTATGATCTAGTGATGGAACGTCAGTACCTCAAGTACTCTCATGAGAGTATGATAGCTGCTATAAAGGAAGTAAGAGAAAGTCACATGTCTAGGCATGCAGCATCAAAGGCCTATGGTGTACCACGATCCACACTCTGTGACAAGTTGGACGGAAAGAGCCCAGAGGATTGAAAAATGGGTCCTAGTACTGTGTTGACAAAGGCTGAGGAAGCAATGCTAGCAGCATTCTGTATCAAGTTTCTGAAATGTGGCTTCCCCATAAATCGTCAGGATCTTTGTGATATTTAAGGATGGCAGGCCAGGCTTTTGCTGGTTTCAGGGTTTTATGCGACGGAACCCTGAACTTACAGAACGATCTGCAGAAATGTTGACAGCGGGGAGGGCAGTTGTAACTGAAGCTGCCATTCGAAAATGGTTTCGTGACATCCAGGCCTATATTGTGGAGGAGGAAGAAGCTGCAGATCTCTTGCAGGCTCCAGAACAAATCTTCAACTTTGATGAGTCGAATTTTCTCCTTGCCAGGAAGAAGGGGAATGTTCTGGGACCTGTAAACTATAAAAGCTTCTTACAAACATCAAAAAAAAATGATAAAGAAGGCTTAACAGTACTGATGGGCTATTCTGCTGCAGGGAAAATGGCACCTCCTATGATAATATATGCATACAAGCAGCACATTCCCCATGACATAGCAGAGGCAGTTGAAGCTGTTGATCCCACTTGGGCAATTGGTAAGTCTGAGACAGGTTGGATGACGAGTGCTACCTTCTATGACTATATGTCGCAAGTTTTTGAGCCATGGCTTGTACAGAGCAACATCCCAAGGCCTGTCTTGGTATATGCTGATGGTCACAAGTCCCACCTTTCCCTGGAAGTGGCTGAATTCTGTACATCAAAGGGTATTCTGCTTGTTGCTCTTTACCCTAATTCTACCCACTTGCTTCAACCACTTGATGTTTCAGTTTTTAAGAGCCTGTGGGCCACTGCCAAAAACAAATGGAAGGAAACACACTTGAACAAAAACATCAGCAAAAAAAGTTTTCCTACAGTCTTCAAGGGTGCTGTTGATCAAATAACCCTTAGTACTGTTGTGAATGGCTTTAGGAAGTCAGACCTTTACCCGCTGGATCCAGGAAAGGTAGATTATAGTAAGTGTGTTAGGGATCACCTACAACAAGAGTGTGAAGAAGCAGAACTGTCGTCTCCAGTTAGTGATCCAGCTGTATTTCAAATGAGGTGTGGCCTTCGCTTTCTTGAAGAGCGTATAGGGCATACAAAGTTATGGCTGTTTGAGTCAGCTTATGGTGGGGAATGGCAAGGAGACATAGAAGACACATCACTTTACTTGCTGTGGGCCTCTGCTAAAGAGATTGCAGAAGCATCAGTGGATGATGGTCCCTCAGGTGGAGGAGGTGATGGTCCCTCAGGTAGAGGAAATGGTGATCCCTCAGGTGGAGGAAATGATGTTGATGATGATCCCTCAGGTGGAGGAAATGATGTTGATGATGATCCCTCTGGTGGAGGACATCATGATCCCTCAGGTGGAGGAGATGACAATCTCTCAGTTGGAGGAGATGATGATCCCTCAGGTAGAGGAGATGGTGATCCCTCAGGTGGAGGAAATGATGTTGATGATGATCCCTCAGGTGGAGGACATGATGATCCCTCAGGTGGAGGAAATGATGTTGATGATGGCCCCTCAGGTGGAGGAGATGATGATCTCTCAGTTGGAGGAGATGATGGCCTCTCAGTTGGAGGAGATGATGGCCTCTCAGGTGGAGGAGATGGTGATTCCTTAGCTGGAGGAAATGATGATCCCTCAGACGGTGAAAGGCGAGAAGAACTGCCAAGTGATGACCCAAATGATGTAAGATCAAATTGCCCATCAACATCAAGCTTGCATAACAGGCTGCCAACTTCAGTCACTCCAATTCTGACGAAGCATTTAGTAGACCGATTAATAACATTGTCTAAGCCTAGCAACCAAACTGGAAGGAAAAGAAAACGCTCTTTATCAGCTAGTGTGTACGCTTTAACCAGCAAGAAATGGCGAGAATTGCGTGAAGCAGAAGAGGCTGAAAAAAAGTTAAAAAAGCAATCTAAGAAAGGAGTTGAGAAAGGGAAAGGTAAGAAAGGAAATGAGAAAGGGAAAGGTAAGAAAGGAGATGAGAAAGGGAAAGGTAAGAAAGGAGTTGAGAAAGGGAAAGGTAAGAAAGGAAATGAGAAAGGGAAAGGTAAGAAAGGAGATGAGAAAGGGAAAGGTAAGAAAGGAAATGAGAAAGGGAAAGGTAAGAAAGGAGATGAGAAAGGGAAAGGTAAGAAAGGAGATGAGAAAGGGAAAGGTAAGAAAGGAGATGAGAAAGGGAAAGGTAAGAAAGGAAATGAGAAAGGGAAAGGTAAGAAAGGAGATGAGAAAGGGAAAGGTAAGAAAGGAGTTGAGAAAGGGAAAGGTAAGAAAGGAAATGAGAAAGGGAAAGGTAAGAAAGGAGATGAGAAAGGGAAAGGTAAGAAAGGAAATGAGAAAGGGAAAGGTAAGAAAGGAGATGAGAAAGGGAAAGGTAAGAAAGGAGATGAGAAAGGGAAAGGTAAGAAAGGAGATGAGAAAGGGAAAGGTAAGAAAGGAGATGAGAAAGGGAAAGGTAAGAAAAGAGCAGAGAAACAGGGAATGATAGATCAAACAGATGAAGATGATTCTGGTGGGGATTGGAAATGCATGGTGTGTGATTCCAGTTTCTTTCAACAAGAAGAAGATGGCGTTGAATGCAAGTGGGTGCAGTGTCAGAAGTGTGATGAAACATCACATGTCACTTGCATCCCAGAAGTGCACAGAATATATTTCTCTTTTGATAGTGAAGATGAAGAGGAATACATTTGTCCAAACTGCACAAATCTTGCTGAAGACAGTGACAATTACATGTGACTCAGTTGAGTTCCACAGCCCTGAAGTGCAAGTTGCCAGACGTATAGGCTGCTTAATAAGATGATTCCAATTCCTGCATGCAAGTATATATAGCATGCCTCAATGCTGACTGATGATTCCTGGATCTGTAGATATTTTACTCATTTTTTATAATAGTAAGAATGTTTAAATGACTCATTGCGAATGATTGTGCTATATGCGATGACGAACACTGCCTAATCGCACTGCCGAAATAACCCTTAGCGCTGCCGACTACTGCCGAACGCTACCGTAGTGACTTTAATATTTTATTACATTTTCAATAGACAAAAAAAAAATCACCTAAAGTGATACTGTTGTTCTAAAGTGGTTTAGGTTTCTAAAAGTGCATGTAGTATATTTTTTTAATTCCGAATATCCGTAAGGCTATTTATTGTACATCAAATTTTCGCGCGACTGCCGAACACTACCGAATCTACCCTATGTAGAGCGTATGAACTGTCGCGTTCAGATATACACTGTACATATACTGGTACGTTCTCTCTTCAGATGGAGAACAGAAGCTTGGAGATGCTGCACAGTCAGGTGATGTTGGCGAGGTGAAGAGGTTGATTGAAAGTGGAGTGCCCGTAAATTCACAGAATAGGGTAAGCTGACTCAGTGATTGTACGTATATACGTGTACAGTACCGCTCACGAGAAAGGTAACAAACCTCGCGAGATGCTCGCATGCCAAAATGTACTCCTCGCGAGAGAACACTCGCGAGCATTTACTACTCGCGGGAAGTTTTATAGTTGTCTCGCGAGTACATACTCGCGTATCGTTAAACGGTTTATGGATCTACGTAAATTCCAATCCTTACGCGAGGGTGTGGCTACATACCCAGACCCAGACCCACACCGCAGCTGCGCAGATGCGAGTTTGGGTCTGGGTGCGATACACCCCTACTTGGGGCCAATGATGGGATATGCCTCAGGGCACGGCTGTTTGCGACTACGGTAGGCATTAGGTTTAACAATTATAGACGTATACCTGCCGTAAATCGCAAGGAAATATACGTGCAAGCGTCATTATGTATCTTTAGCGAGCCATATCGTGCTCATTTTAAGTCCCTCGCTCACCCTATGCATGTAGTTACTAATAGTCTACATACGAAATCGTCGTTTCCTATATTAAGGTCAGTATGTATCACCACACATATGGAGAAATTGCCCATACATAGGCGGACATCTAGCATTTTTTTTTTCTAATTGATTTTTAAACACATGTACTAAGTACGATTAATAGGTTTGATTGTGAATCTGTAATTTATAGATTTATATCATGAGTCATTCTTGTACAAAAATCAAGACAAAAAAATTAATTTCTACCGCACTAATTTATTCATAAAGTAGACGTGTTACGTAACATTTATGTCATTTATATATACTAATGGCCTAGTTCACGAGACGCATAGAAAGCCGAAAAGTAATTGTAGCTCCCGTAAACACAGATTGAACACGCGCAGATGAACAAAAGCCATAGGGATGATGTTGGCTTCCAAAGTGGCCGGTCTGCAATTACTAGTGATTCGCGACGGGAGACCGAGTCCAAACATGTCATCATATATGCTTCGCCATGCATATTTACCCATTCTTTCAATATTGGTGCTGCGTCCGTTGTGAATGTCGCGCCATCAGCACTTTTTATATGCAGCAATTCATTATTGCCATGAAGCGATCATCGCGCAGGCAACATATCGTAAAAGCAGAGATAATAAAAAGCAATAATTCCTTATTATAGTTTCTCTTAGCCCCTTTCGTAGTCAATCATCGACTCAATGTGATATGGGAGATGTAAACGATGGGCGGACCGGCAGCGTCGGCGTTTCTCTAGAGCCAAGCACATTGGCAAGCTAGAACTCATTTATTTCATGTCAAGATATATAGGTTAATACATTTACTGTAGTGTGATCAGGTCAACGGGTCATGCTGCCATTCCCCATTACTAAAGTGTGTCCACGTGTGTAGAAGGGAAGTTTTCACGTGTGTAGAAGGGGTGTGTCAACATGTGTAGAGTGTAGAGGTGAAGTTTTCACGTATGTAGAAGGGGTGTGTCCACGTGTGTAGAATCTAGCTGTACAGGTGAAGTGTCCACATGTGTAGAGGTGAAGTGTTCATGCTGCTGCACACAGTTGAAGCCAGCGGAACTTAAGCCAGCACCTCAGCTGACTGCTAAAGGATGTTATGGTCCACTGCATAGCCTGCAAACAGGATGTAAAAGCTTACCACTTTATCAACAAAGGGTGAGAGGCTTGTTCTGAGTAGGTTGGCTGACACCAGTCCTGACAAATGTAATACAATCTCTATACCCTATAACCCAGCATTTTGGCCTTTCCTCTCCACCCCCTAACCATACCTCAGTGACTTTCAGCACCTCAGAATGTAGCTATTCCTCCCCCAGCCATACGAACAAAAAATGTACTAGGCCTAGTAATTGTACCACTAAGATTACAATACTTTCGCACACCATATCTAGCGCATCTAGCATACTGCCCAATCAATATGGCAAAACATTTACTCGACAGTATGTAAGTACCTTCTGTCTTTGTTAGTTTCCCGCTTTCAGTTTGCTGACAAAAATTGTCTCGTCTTATGAAGTTAAACGGTCCTTTCCAAGGTACTAGTAGCCGCTTCGGACCCTAGAGTTCACAACGGAGTCAACCTTAAGCCATGCGATTTGGGCTATAAATAGAGCAATAGTACCTTTGCATTACATGGCTTGTAAAATGGCGACTGAACTTGTCAGGTCCTTACACTTCACAGGTCAAGTCACATCAGTGGTTGTCAAGGCTCGTTGCTAAGGCATAACGATATCATTACGGAGGTGGGAGGCCTACTGTCCACAATAAGAATTTATAGGGCCAGTGTTGGGGATTAATAACCAGACAAATTCCCCCGGCGATCTCCAATCTGCCTCTAGACGAACGAAAGAACCACAATCCAATTTGCGGTGTCAAATCTCGACATTGGCCCCAATGTGTGGGAGGAAGGGGGGGGAGGGGGGGTACCCATGTTACAATGACAGGCTCATTACTACATGTAGTCGGCGTTTTTCTACAATGCACATACCAGGTCTACCAGATCTAGAGATTCTTTTAGTCCATGGAGAGGCCCGGCCCCCTGATGTAATCCTGATCCCATTCGCTACTGAGGGTACCATACATGTATGTACTAAAGTAAAATCCGCACACAACAATTGAAACGAGATTGCACAAAATACACATGCATGCACAGCTGTGCAGTATTTGGTTTGTCCTGCATGCCTTGGTGATTTTACTTATTAAGGAGGCGGAGCATCATAACACCGATGCCAATGAGCGAGCATATACCCAAATCTCAAAGTGCTATGAATCGTAATTATAACATTTGCCATTAGACTACATGCATGTATGGAGACTACGATCGAGTAATTATATTGTTGCATTTAACATATGTACAATGTATATTGTCCATCGATGGACTGCAGGTACTAGGTAAATATGCTTGCAACTGATTCATTGTATTAATACTCTTACCGTAATTGAGTGTCTTCAGAATGAAGCTTAAGAGGGGAGGCAATGGTACGTCGGGGTGAGTAGGGAGGCCATGCCAACTATTAAAAGCTTTGATTTCCTTTCCCCAAGTGCCACATATACGGATCCGGAATAGATGACAAGAGAAACACTTTCAGTAGTATACTATAATATAATATAACAATTGCATATTAATTCGTTGTTATTTAAGAAACGTAAGTAGATTTTTAAAAAAAGTTAGGTTCATACCTTTTAATTTGATGGTGCCATATCAGTACTATATACCGAGTGTCCACAAATGAACGCAACGCTTTTATATCACTATAGCTCAGGATTACAGTTAACTAACCATTTCATTTTTCATATGTTACAGTACTTAGGCAAATACTACCAGTTCAATTAGATTTATTCTAAGCGGTTAAGTAATTGTATCAAAACCCAATATATTCAAAACCCTCAATTATCAAAATTATTCAAGATTAAGGTTTGAGATAATTGATTTTAATAACCATTAATAAGTAATGGAAGATCTGAATATGCAGTGGACAAGCATTGATTTCAAGTTACTGAGTATTATTATAATTTAAGACCATAATTTGCTTATAAATTATTAAGGTTAAAGCTGCTAAGGTTTAACCAATTTTAATTACCACCACTAATTATTCAGTTATTAAATGAAGCAGGAAACACTATTTTATTTTGTATTGAATTATACAGTGGTGAGTTATTAAAATTCAAAGTTCATTAAAATTGTAGTGTTTTCAAGTTTTGATTTTTATTTATTTATTTATTTTATTACTTTTTGAACTTTATGGAGAATATAATTGTACAGCCAATGCACACATTTATAACTTAATGTAAAATATTCATAACACAAATACACTGATATAGGGATACATGCACTATGTACACTACACGCTAATTGTGGTGCCCAATACGGAGGCAGCATTGCCGTGCTGTAGTGCAATTGTATTTGTTTTGAATATTAACTAGTAAAACGCCAATGAAGTTTCATACTTTTTCAAACTTCCATCAAAGTTTATGTGCAGTTTATAAATCTCACACTTATTAAAAAGTTGTCGTACATTATTATGTTGCATTAATTCATTGCAAGTAATTTGATTTTTTATTCATGGTAATCCAATTTTAATAATGCAGTTCGTCCTTAGTCACTGTATATTCATAAAATCATTTAGAGTGATAACCCCATTAAGGAATTATATTCTTTTAAAAGCGCTGCGTTCTTTCGTGGACACCCGGTATATAGACCAATAAACAGCATTTCTGTGCCTTGGGGCCACCCTTGGCCTGCATTATATATGTACAAATACATGCTGCAGTAACTGATTGTCATGCAGGTGCATGAAACAACTCCGCATGTTGCACAAAGACATCCATGCATGCATAGGATACCTGCTTTAATAAGCCATCTCACCCACACCACTTAACCCTCCTTTTTATCACACCCCTACTAGAATGTCATCTTTCCGTTACATCAATACCATCATATACCATGCACAGCCACGTTCCATTTTCACCCTCTCCACCTCACATCATACCGCTTCCTAGCTACCCACCCCCTCACCTACTATGAGGTGTGATGGTATGGTGTAAGTATAGTGGTAGGGAGAGATGCTGCATAGCTACATTGCCATTGTGCTCAAACGACAGATACTGTTCAACTTGTGTCCCAGATTGAGACATTCACTGTCCACGCATGGTTTTATATTTTAAAGTGGTACAGGATATGCCTCTCTCGGGCCCATTAAAGTTACCATTTACCTACATAAGAATTTTTTTAAAATAAAAGTGATGCGGTTTTTATCACCATAAGGTTGTTGTAGCTAAAGATCTGTAGTGTGCTTCATGATTTTAATATATACAAATACAACATACTGGCTGTATAAATAAGAGTGTTAATAGCGATTAAGTACAAGTACATCACAGGAAGGCATAAGAATCCAACTATTATTATCAGGATAGTTTCACAATGCAAACACTCATGAATATTGCTTCTAATGACAGCTGCATAGGATTTCTCAAATGTTGTTATCTATTGAATGGGAGGGGAGGAGAAAGAATAATGGACAGGTTTTCAGTGATATAAGTGCCACTCCTTTATCCCAGCTTCCACCACACTTTGCAGGCATACCATAATAGTCAAGGTTCTGCATGACCACATTAGATGGAAGAAGAGATGTAATTATGGAGGAGACATACGTATCCAGTTGCTGGCTTGGTACTCTATCTGCTGACATGTTTAGCACACCTAATGTGCCAGCAGGCCTATTTATTTAACCTATACATGTATGTAGAACTCTGCATCTTACATCTGATAAAGGTACAGCTAAAACACACAGGTACAATAGGAAATCCTTCCCTTGTGTGTGGTGGTGGTTTGTATGGTCAACTATAGTGCAGAAAGGGGTGGTAGGGATAAAAGTGGCATGGGTGTCAACATATCATAATAAGTATGCCATTGTATTATCAATCATCACCCCCACCTACATGTACAGGGCCAGTGAGAGCGGTAGTGAGTCCTGGGGTAACATTTTTGGCCCCCCTCCTTGAGATTGGGAGATTATCCTACATACCACCAATCACTTTTTTGATAGAGAAGTTTTGGATTTACTTGTTCCCCTAATTTTTTTTCTCTGCCAGGAGTGTTCAGTCAATATAATATATGGCTTAGTGTATTCGTTGCAATGCATCAGACGCTTAGATTCCTCTTATCAGTATCTGCTTTGCTAGGAAATGTAAAAGCTTAAAGCCTCCCTCTATGTACAAAGTGGGCTATGGTATCCCTTCCCACCCTGGCTACATTTGAGACCAGTCTGTTTGGCTGTCTCTGCACAGCCAGGCAGCTGCCTACTCTCACAAATACCAGAAGTACATGTATGCCAATGCATGCCCAATCAATGATATGAACATATTGCATGACCCCAAAATCAAAATCATGTACTGGATTGCATCATTATGTTGCACCAAAGGCCAGCCATGGGTCTGGGCCTATGAACCTGTCAGGCCTATTGATTATCTAGTGTTTACTATGTAGTTTTATTATGTTGTATTCAGGGGACCCAACGATTGCAATCCTTATCAACTGTGCAGTGGTACAAGTGCATCCATGTAGGGCTTGGCAGGGGGAGGGGCTGTGGTATCCCATCCTGGCTAGAAAGGGGGTAGGGGGGGGGGGCTGTGAGGTATGCCTATGTGGATCTAGCTGCTACCACCTCTCCCCACCCCCTCCTTTGATCTACTATAATGGTACCACATACATATGTACACTCTAGTGGCTTCATGTTTTTGAATGGTGTTGTTGATCACCATGAACTATTGCATCCACTCCAGTATGGTAATACTCCATTACACTTTGCTGCAATGGAAGGTCATACTACTTGTTTAGAACATCTCCTTTCTACTCCTGGTATTGATGTGAACATTAAGAATGAGGTAAGTTGGTCATAAAGTGTGTAAATCTCAATGAAGGCCATAACATTGTCTGGTATCCCTCCCACCCTGGCTAGGGGGAGTGGGTGTGATATCCCTCCCACTGTGGCTAGGGGGAGGGGCTGTAGTACCCCTCCCACCATGGCTAGAGAGAGGGGAAAGTTGTTGTTTGTTCATGGTGTTCAAGGCTTAACAGTTCTGCTACCACCTCTCCCCACCCCCACGTACCACATTCATATGTACACTTTAGTGGCTTCATGTTTTTGAATGGTGTACCATGAACTATTGTATCCACTCCAGTATGGTAATACTCCATTACACTTTGCTGCAATGGAAGGTCATACTACTTGTTTAGAACATCTCCTTTCCACTCCTGGTATTGATGTGAACATTAAGAATGAGGTAAGTTGGTCATAAAGTGTGTAAATCTCAATGAAGGCCATAACATTGTCTGGTATCCCTCCCACCCTGGCTAGGGGGAGTGGGTGTGATGTCCCTCCCACTGTGGCTAGGGGGAGGGGCTGTAGTACCCCTCCCACCATGGCTAGAGAGCACGGGTGTTTCACAGTGGACATTTACGGATATTTAGATGTCCAATTGCACATTTACGTAAAAATGATTTTGGTAGCTCATTAACGGGCTAACATACTCAAGGCCTGTTTCCGCTACAACCCAGTTTAACTACGCCTCTCTATTGATAATTCCAAGCATAGTATTAGTCTAAGCACAAACCCAAATCAACTGCTCACATGTTTACAGCATTTCAACATACGGCGCAACGTTTCTAGTAATCACGTGCCCCTTAATTCGTTACGAGTGCATCTTTTGGTGGGCTATTTGTGAGGCTCTCGCACTTCCAGGTGAGTTGTGACGATAAAATACAGAATCTAGGGGCATTTTAAAACAATTAAAGCTGGGTCATATCTCGAGACGCGATATCTAGGGCATATAAAATCGCGGCTGAAATCTATGAATAATTATCAACATCTTGGTTTTTATATATACTTTGCGATGGAGTTCCATAACAGTTAGCTTACAAAACATTACAGGGTGTGCGGTGGAAGGTTGGTGGTGGCAAATAAGTCAAAAAGAAGCATATACAACTCCATATTTTACAAAAAGGAGCTTAAACTAGCTTTTGGTATCAATGATCATATTGAGATCCACCCATAATCGTTCTGCAAACCGTGCAAGCTAAGGGGAGGGTGTTAAATGCTTTGAGGCAGAAAAAGCTAATACCATTTAAAAGTTTGGTCGTGCCCTGCAAGTGGAAAGCCCATACCATAGACAAGTGTCAAGTGAGTGAAATAACTGAATTAAATTGCATGATCACATTTAGGTTTGCCAGCATTTTGAGGTGCTGGTGAAAGGTGGTATGAAGAAAAAAAAGTGAGAAAACATACTGCCAAATGTCAAGTGAATCACTACAGTCATTATTTATACATATTGGGTACATTGTACCAGTTTCGATTTCAACCAGTGTCCAGCCAGCTGCTGCACAATCAGTTTCTGCCATCAACTATCTTAAGTGTCCACTCTGCCTTTGTATTCTGCACAGACCAGTAGAGCTACCGTGCCAAAGTCTTGTCTGTGCAGAATGATATTGTTGGCAAACAACACGTTCCTGTGGCCCAACTCACCTTTAACTGCTGCCAGCATAAACGCAGCTCCTGACGTCTTCTTGTCCCTCCTAAGTGATGTATTGCTTCAATGCAACTCATGTAACAGCCCTCCAAGCAGGAGCATACCTCTCACATGTTTGCAACACCATCTCCTCCATGTGGTACTGAGGTAAACGTACCATCTGTAATTCAAAATTCAAAGAATGAAAGCCCAGAGCCCAAATGTTTTGCAGATTCAATCTGAGGGGGTGGGGGGGGGGGGGGGGGGGTGGTGGTGGAAGAGTAAGTAAATTTGTACAGCAATAATAATTACATGAACTACTCACCATCATTCCAGCCAATAACTCTTGTAAGGATTACAAAAGGTCAAGGCCGAAGTTAAGCATCAAAGCCGGTGAGCTTTTAGTCTTCACCTTCAACAAGTGAGGCACATACTGAATGATGATTGGTGTATACAAAATGTGGCCCAGCAATATCCTGTTCTCCTCATGGATGCTCAGCAGGTTGCAGACACATTTGAAGGGGCATTTGCTAGGCTTGGAGCATGCCACTCCATCCATGACCAATGTTTTGTAACTGACAGATGAGAAATGTGGAGAGAGAGTTAGGATATAGCAACATGACGTCATAGCTGTGGATGGGTATTAACTATGTGATTATTTTTCGCTATTGTTTCCATTCTGAACTACTTTAGAACCAATTTCCCCATGGCCAATGTATTAGAAGAGCACACAGTTGAGTGGGTGAGAAGATATAACTTATGATTTGGCATGCTGGGTGAACAAGGTGCTGAATCAATTCACCGGCGATTCAACGCACTGAACAGTTCAATTAGCATTTCAACGCACTGAACACAATCTACAGTACGGTGTATCGTCAAAGAGCGCTTGCTCCTGACTCAATCCGTGCTCAGCCACCACACACAAATAGAGCAAAATGTACGCCGGCCAGAACACGTTGCTGCTTCATAGCATAGTGGATTTATACCGGGCCGGTATTCGCGCAGGCCTACGCTCCCTCCATACATGCGCGCAGCACACTTGACAATGTTTGCACGTTACTTTTTGAAGCATACAAATCGCGTCTCAGAAAATAAGTACCATAAAACGAAAGCTCGATCTATGTACAATACTTCTGTAAAAGCCGTTTTTCAACTGGAAGTGCACACGTTGGAGAGTAACTAGTTTTTAAAACCTACCTCCGCGTAAGTAGGCCGCTTTTGAACGACACTTCTACCGACCCTAACATTCTTTGATGCCCAAACACACCTTGTTCAGTAGAGCACAGTTTCATCTTCAACAATACCTCGTCTAAAAGGTCATCACGTGTTCCATTCAGTAACTGTACAGCGAATTCCAACGGGTACAAATCATTACAACCGTTGCTAGGTGAGATAATTGCCATTTCAAAATTTCGGGGCGTAGGTCTGAATGTCCACCAATTCAATGGATTGAAACACCCGTGAGAGAGGGGAAAGTTGTTGTTTGTTCATGGTGTTCAAGGCTTAACAGTTCTGCTACCACCTCTCCCCACCCCCACATACCACATTCATATGTACACTTTAGTGGCTTCATGTTTTTGAATGGTGTACCATGAACTATTGTACCCACTCCAGGATGATGAAACTCCATTACACTTTGCTGCAAGGGAAGGTCATACTACTTGTTTGGAACATCTCCTTTCCACTCCTGGTATTGATGTGAACATTAAGGATGAGGTAAGTTGGTCATAAAGTGTGTAAATCTCAATGAAGGCCATAACATTGTCTGGTATCCCTCCCACCCTGGCTAGGGGGAGTGGGTGTGATATCCCTCCCACTGTGGCTAGGGGGAGGGGCTGTAGTACCCCTCCCACCATGGCTAGAGAGAGGGGAAAGTTGTTGTTGGTTCATGGTGTTCAAGGCTTAACAGTTCTGCTACCACCTCTCCCCACCCCCACGTACCACATTCATATGTACACTTTAGTGGCTTCATGTTTTTGAATGGTGTACCATGAACTATTGTACCCACTCCAGTATGGTGAAACTCCATTACACCTTGCTGCAAGGGAAGGTCAATCTACTTGTGTGGAACACCTCCTTTCCTCTCCTGGTATTGATGTGAACATTAAGAATGTGGTAAGTTGGTCATAAGATGAGGACAATCGAAGCTGTTTTTGTCGGGCATCCATAATGGGCTCCATGTGGCGTATTACTCATGTAGAAGGTTCCAAATTCAGCTTGAAATGAGCCACAAAAAGTTCCTGTTTTAGCTGGAAGTCTGGATATGTAAAAATTTTGTAAACAACTATTACAACTTACTGAATATTAATGCTTCTTTAAAGTGCGAACCACAGGCCACACAGATTATAGTATAGTATAGTATAGTATAGTATTTTCTCAATGCATTGTACAGATAATGCACTGCAAGAGGCAAGTAACGGCATGAGTAAATGCACTTATATGCTTCCTATTTAAATGCATACAGTTTACAAAAGGGAGATAGATCTACAGTTTGGAGGTGAGACATGAAGGTGATGATATTCTTTGCAGATACAACATGTTGTGGCAAAGAATTCCAAATAGGAACAACCCTAGATGTAAAACAGTATAGCCGAAAATCGTGACGAGGTATGGTGATCGACTGGAGCCTGTATGAATTTCCTCGAGTGGAATGAACATTTGAACTGACCTTAAACATCTCAGCTGCATCAATATCCACAAGCTTATTCACATTTGTAACACATTCTAAGGTCAAAATAAACACGACGATATTCTAATGATGACAAATTAAGATTTGCTAACCTGGATGCATAATCCATGTGAGGAAGCCTTGCACGTTTACAAATTTCTCGTGTGAAGTAACGCTGAACTCCTTCTATATGCTCAATATCTTTAAACAGCCAAGGATTCCAGACTGGAGCGTTGAATTCTAAAAGTGGCCTGACGTAGGTTTTAAATACACGTAATAGAATGCTGATATCACTGGTATGGAATCCTTTTAGAAGTAGAGAACATCAAGAATACGCTTTGGCCGCTATGGATGAGCAATGAATTCCAGGTTTAAAATCTGATGAAACATAACCACCAAGATCACGAAGATGAGATACTTGCTCTAAGGTTACCCCACATAATGAGTATGATGTATCAGATATTTGCTTTCCAAAGGAGATGACATTGCATTTTTGCAAAGCAATGCTGAGCTGCCAATTAGATGCCCAATCACAAAATGCAAATAATGAGCTTACAAAGGGAGATGTATCCCCAGTAGAATGATGAAAATAGATTTTAGTATCATCAGCGATAGTTTTAGCTTTAACATGTGATGACAAACAATCCGGTAGATCGTTTATATATAAGAGAAAAAGAAGCGGACCTAAGACAGAACCCTGAGGAACGCCACTAATGACAGGTAGTGGGGTCGACAATTTTGAACCTATGTTGACACTTTGATATCAATTACTAAGAAACGACTTTATCCTAGCAAGCAGATGAGAATGGAAACCGTAAGATTCTAACTTTAGTAGAAGCTTTTGATGCAAGACGGAATCAAATGCTTTAGCAAAATCTATATAAAGTACATCAACCTGCATCTTAGCATCGGATAGCAATGATATTTCATTTAGCGTTACCAAAAGTTGGGTACAAGTAGACCTTTTGGGTAGAAAACCATGCTGATCTTTTGATAACAGACCATTAACCCTGAGGAAATGAACCATTGATTCAGAAATAATAGATTCCATCACTTTGCAACATATACTGGTTATAGAAACAGGGCGATAGTTACTAGGAAGTTGACGAGCACCCTTTTTAAAAATTGGGCACACATAACCGACTTTCCAAAAGAGCAGGTAGGATACCGCTTTCCATAGACATAGTAAACAGACAACTTAGAGGGAATGCTATTGCAGGAGCAATAGACTTCAGAAAAAATGCAGGAAAACCATCAGGAGTTTTTGTTTGGTAGGTTCCTAAGAGATCTCAACACTTTGTCATAAGTAAAACTGATGATATTTAGAGATTTTGTGCTTTGTATACGAAGAGGAAAATGTTGGTGTTTGCCAATGTCTTTAGTAAAAACAGAAACAAAGTATTTATTGAGAAGTTCACATTTGTCACAATCTTCAATAGCCAAAGATTGATAACTTTGCCATCTGTTCCAATGACAGAAATGTCTAATATTTAAAAGGGTGATACCAGATGGCAATAGCAGAGCGAAATCATTGAGGTCATATAATAAAGTAGTATAATCAGGTCTGCAGCATTCAACACAATAGACCCCAACTCTGAAGAACCCTCATGCTGTAAAATGATAATACTATCAATGCAGAAGCAGAACTTACATATATGTATATACTGGCTATCATAATGTATAACAGGTTGATTAATTTGCTTGTCATGCATGCTGCACAGAGATAGTGTTGCACTCCCATCGAGCAATAAAGTGCTATGAGATCATCTCCACACCTTATAAGAAGTATATGTAAATAGTATAAAGAAAAGGTTTTGCAAACCTTTCAGAAGGGGAATAGCTACTTCCTGAAAATGCAAACCTGATACCCTCCTGAAGCGAAAAGCTATTAGCATGCAATATCTTTGTTAGGGGCTTGCCTGTTAAATATTCCGGCACTGATCTTATGTAGCAAATTGTAGCTCTCACATCTTAGGATAATAAATGATGAAAATCCAGAAACCTTTCGGTGTTATAACAAGTTGTCGGACCAAACATTTGCATATGTTCAGGAAGATGATGAAGCAAGTGGATTTTGGACTTCCTCCTTAAAACGTTGTGTTTCTACATGTAGTAGCAACAAAATTCTGAACAATGTTTTCATAATTACCCATACTGTCTGGATTAACTCTGTCAGGATAAGCGATTTTATAAGCACCTGCATGAAGTGTTATATAAAGATATTGTCAGGTGCTTACCTGTGATAATGCTAGCCACACTTCAATCTCAGCAGGAGCCAGGAATGGTGAAAGGACAAAGAAAGCCAACTGTGCCAGTGCCTTAAAGTCCCTGCCAACAAAAGACTTGTAATACTTCTTTAACCAGTGAAGCCAGATGATGAATATGCACACAAAAGAGTGGTTTTTTTTTCAGTTTTGATAGTTGCTCACAGAAGATACTTGTATGGTCCTAGAAGAATTGTAAAGTGGCTAGCCGGCAGAAATAAGAGGGATATAAGTATATCAATATATACTGAATGATATGCATACCTATGTGTAGATTCTTTGGGAGGTGAACAAGAGCATTCCCTACATCAGTAATACCATGCTATTTCTACAGATCTTGCTTCTGTCCCTTTGTCCGAGAAGATTTTATATGCTGGCTTTGCATGAGATAGAGTTGTACTTTGTTGCCTACTGCTACATATAATATCGAAGGTAGACCTAACATTAGCCGTGGAAAGCAATGTGAAAAAAAAAACTTGTACATGCATATATTCCTTACATTGCATATTCTGCAGAACATACTAGAGGTACATGTATATAGCCTCCATGTGACTGCACAACTGTGAAGCACAAGGATTGTCACAGAGGAAGCTCTAAAAAGGTGCTACAGCTATCACATCACACTGCAGTAATGATATATTTCCTTACGTATTAGTATTACAAAAACATGTTTTGTACACCATACCTATATACTCAGATGAAATGATAGGATCTCGTACAAGGTTGTTTGCTCTATCAGGATTGACGTGTTGACATAAAAAGGAATGTTTATGTAATACAGAAGTTTGTTAAATTAGTTGAATAAAATGCTTACTTTAGTGGACTAACAAACCAAACTTCATACACAATGGCATTCACAGATGGCACAGAAGAATGCAAACATCTTCAGTAGAGTATAGAATACAAACTCAAAGTTTATTTGTACATGTACATGTATGTACATGGATGTGAATAATTATATAAGATGCAATCTAAGCTTGAACTAACACTGGACTGTGTGCTAACAGATATGCTATTGCCGCCACATTGGACTTCAGTGGTTTGTAATTTCCTTTGGTGTCAATAGAGGACATCAACCCAGTTACGGTAACGTAAATCATTAACGTATCACTTCTGCTACAATGCCCGCCTCCAATATGCCATTATAAAAGGCGCCGTAACGCTGGCATAGATAATATGCCGGCTTTACGGTAACGTAAATTCCTGGCCGTGTATGTCTACTGCAAATTTGAACATTGCCCACCCTTTAGTTTGGACATACTCCATTACACCTTGCTGCAGAGAGAGGTCATACTACCTGTGTGGAACATCTCCTTTCCACTTCTGGTATTGATGTTGAATCTGCATTCCAGACAATTGAATTTTTTTAATTAAATTTACATTACTGAAAAGAAACTTGACTTTGATGTGTATGTATGTGTACTACTGATTAGTGATAATTGATTGTAATAATGAGAATCTGTGTATGTTATCAGTGGGAAGGAGGGGCATGACATTTGTAATAGAAACAGAGAGCATGTATGGGAACAGAGGACATGCTTAAGTTGAGAGCATGTATGCTCATAATGCTGGGGTTGGAGGACCTGCACGCGCCCCAATCCCAGGGACGTGAACTGTCCTATGCTCTCAAGGCGTTGGGACAAGATACAAGGTAGGAGGTAGTGTGAGTACCTCAGTAGCCTTGGAGATAAGTTGCATAGAGTTAATGTGTTATCAGTGGATTACCTTTTTTTGAATAGTGCAGTATTAAAGATAAACATTTACACACACACACATGGGTTAACCTACCAATTGTAGAGAAAATCACCAATGCAAGATAGCAAAAAGTATTGGTCTCCTCTGGTCATGTGATAAGGAATTCACACACACCACTACCACCACCCACACACTGAACACACACACACACGCGCACACACACACACACATGCAAATCTGATTTCATTTTTTCAATTTTTTTACTCTTCCAATTCAGCTATAACTTGAGAACCAGTAAGTTCTTGTACAACTCCATGCTTTGTTGTCTTCAACAATACAAATTCTTCTGCCACCGCATTTAATGATCATTTAAAATCTGCCATGAGCCAGAACCGAACCTCTTAATGTTGGTTGGGTATGTTGGGTGAAAATGGAGGAACATAGTGCAAATATTTCATTTCTATGTCCAAAGCTGCCTGCCAATTCCAATTCATGTGTGTACCCACAGCACTATACCATGTAGTCCCACTACAGCATTGCACTTGAAGCAACGTACTCATTTTCCCATGGACTGACCCTGTTTCTTCTTCTACTAACCGCACATGCATCACTACCACCACTATAGTTTTGTAAGTATTTCCTAAATAAATAAGATATGTGTAGTGTAGTCCGGCTGTGTGTAAATATGTATAGTATATGTGGGTGGTATATACATGCATGTGTAGTGCATGTAGTGTGGGTGGAGGTATCTCTTCAAGATGGAACTTATTCTCTTCACTAATGTCCTGGTGTAAACTCTGTATACTTAATGAAGGATTACTGTGTTTTACTGTAATGCCAGAAAACACAGCAGAGAAACTGTATTAGATGGTCTATTCAAGTTTACTGACAATAAAACTGAACTGTCAACTATCTCTTGCCCTTTTTGTAGTAATATATTAATCCTTCACTGTTTTGTGCAGTAACAATAACAATATTCAACTTATCCATTACCACAATTGTAGAAACCTCCTCACAACATTCATTGAAAATGCTCCATGGCAACCCTTCTACTGTGTGGTGTACTGCAGTACTAATCCCTCTGTTCCTCCTGACTCAAGTGTGTACAACATCTCCACTAGCAGAAGCACAGAGATGACTGTTGACCTTGATGGACTACTGCAAGGCAGCAGCTACCAATTGTGCACCTTAGTTAACTATTCACCTTATCTTATTAGATCGTGTCCTGAGAAAAAGAAGAAATGCAGTAGCTGGTAAGGGTTGACTGAATTTAAATTGTTAGGCTATTTTGACACCAACAAATTATTACGTAACAGTGACGTAAACGCATGACAAGTTTGATCTCCCGCACGTGACGTGATTTGGTAATACTGTAAGGTGAGATAGATGGTTGTGTTTGCTCGTGTAAGTGGTGTATAAACAAGTGGCTTTATTGTTGTGGAGTTAGTTATGCCTAGCCTAGCGCGTACTGGAAACTAAACACTACGCCGCCAAAGAGGTTTGCTTATTTGACTTGCAAAGCCCTAATTATAAGCGAACGTACTGTACGCCGGTTATTAAATGATTTATAATGCACTATCCCCTGCTGACGCTGACTTGTGTGTGTATTATATTGTATTGCCCTAGCGAGCGTACTTTAAGCTATCTTATCTATGGTTCTATGTCGGAAAGAATTTTTAATCTACTTTCTCTTTTTTCACTCTAGCTCTACTTTTCCTGTTTAGTGCCACTGGTATATATTCTGTCCCTGGTTTTGGAACATTCAGCTTGTAATACCTAAGGCAAAGGTGAGGCTCCCATGAGGCTTTATTTAGAACCACATAAAATAGGTGATGATGGGGTGGTCAAGTGATGTGTACAATATTTAAAAGCTATGATTACTGCCTGTCTGGCTACTTTGTTCCTGTTTGAAGAATTGGTCGCGGATTAACATTTGTGATACTACTAAACATCAAAGGTGAGGCTAGCTCGGATGAGGCTTTATTGCTATTTGCTATTATTGCATCATGGTTAGGATGTTGGGGTGTGGGTGTGTGTATGTCTGGGGACCAGTGATGCCGCGGCCAGTCGTGACCGTCCGGGACCGTCTTCATTTGACGGCCCAGACAGCCAGGCCGTGACCGTGGCCGTCAATCTTAATGTTCACGTGACGTGACCGTTAAAATCTCTGGCCGTCAAATTTTTTTACAAAAATTGGCCGGGGCCGTCAAGGATTTTCACAGACGGCCACGTGATGGTGTCAAAGATGTCTTCCAATTGTTGCGTGCAACAGGAACCTGAAATTCTGGAAATAGTAGATCGTGTAGATGAAGCAGTTGATAAAGCAGTAGTTGAGTCATCAGTAAAAAGAAGGAAGACCGCGGAGGTTAAGCCAGAGGATGCGGTATCGAAGTTTGCCTTCCACCCGACTGGCCCAAAGTTTGTAAATGCATGACTATGGAGTCATTTTAAGCTGTCTCGTCGCCATGAGAAATGGGCTCTGTGCGCCATTTGTGAGAAGACCCAAAGAATCATGTGGGTACCCCGCGTTGACGGTTCTACTAGTAAAATGAAGAAGCATTTGGTTGAAGAACACAAAATGTGAGGATGGTTCATCTGGTTGTGGAATTTTTATTGCTGTTTTATTGTTATCCTACATGTATATACTCACTCATGTAGGGATGAGCTTGCAAATGTTCATATAGGTAGCTCAGTGAGCAGAAAACCTGAATAACCTAGGTACTCGGCTGGCAAATTGTCAAAACCTATTCGGAAAAATCGATTTTCTTTTTTCAAGTATTCGGAAAAATCAATTTTCAGATCCAGAAAAACGATTAGTGTTTTAAAAGTATTCGGAAAAATCGATTTTCATTATTCAGGGGAGGTTACACACCCTACTTGGCATGCGCGTATCAATAGAAATGGTTCATGAACGATATGGCAGGACAAGTGTAAAAGAGCAGATTCAATCAACTAAAGTCTTTTTATTGCATCTGAGAAAGACTGAGAACAGATTCAATCCTGGCTGGATCCATCCTCCATCTTCACAATGAGTTTCAAGTGGGAGAGAACTCGCTCGCACGTGGAATCCACGCGATAACGCAAACAGAGCATAATCATGGCATGTCTCGTCCCCAGACCCACATTCGGCAACAGCGGCTACGCGAACAGTGGCATATTGCGAATGAAATATCAGGCTGGGGGCGAGACTGTGTCATGGCGAGGGGACAACTTAATATGGTTCCATAACGGTAAACCACATGTTGGTGACAGTCGGGTGTGCTGCAGCCTGCAGACTTCACCGCGCCATAGATAATACAGTACAGGTGGCTTATCCTCAAAGGTTTTAGCTTTCTTAGAAAGACGACATTTGCCACGCAGGAAGAAGAAGACACTGCATGCACGCGACGCTGATGGCGCTTAATGGACCGTCAAAAGTTCTGACGGCCACGGACGGCCAGCAAATAAAATTGACGGCCAATGATTTTTCACGGTTCAATCACGTGATCGGTAAGCTTCCCGGTCACGGTCACGGTCGGCCGTCAAAAACCGTCAAATGAATACGGTCACGGACGGTCCTTGCTGGCCGCGGCATCACTGTAATGCCGCGGCCAGCTTTTAACAATCCGGTCACGTTCACGGCTGGCCGTTTGGATATTGACGGTCACGTTCACGGACCGTATGATTTCAATACGGTCACGTACACGGCTGGCCGTCAGCCGTCAAAATTTTAATACGGTCACGAACGGTCATTATTTATGCTATAGAAGTTTGGCATACACGTATCAATAGAAATGGTTCATGAACGGTATGCATGGGCATAGCAGAACAAGTGTAAAAGAACATATTCAATTAACTAAAGGCTTTATTGCAGCTGAGAAAGAGAACAGATTCAATCCTGGCTGGATCCATCCTCCATCTTCACAATGAGTCTCAACTGGGAGAAAACTCGCTCGCACGTGGAATCCACGCAATAACGCATTAGTCTCGTACCCAGACCCTGATTCCCACAGCTGCGGATGGATTACATCACCGCTACGTGAAAGGTGATGTAATGAATCAGGGTCTGGGCACGAGACTAATAACGCATAATCATGGCAAGTCGCGTCCCCAGACCCACATTCGGCAGCAGCGGTTGGCATATTACGAATACATATCAGGCTGGGGACGAGACTATGTCATGGCGAGGGGGACAACGTAAATATTAAAATGGTTCCATAGCCACGTGTTGGCGACAGTCGGCAAACTTCACCGTGCTATTAGGTGGCTTATCCTCAAAGGTTCTTGGAAAGACGACATTTGCCACGCAGGGAAAAAATCCACTGCTAGCTGCACGTGACGCTAGTGACACAGGGAAAAAGTTGAAAACACAATGGTTCATTTACTATATTTAACAACGTTTGACATCATATATTAAGTACAGTGGGTTTAATCACAACATAATACAACGTTAGTTTAAAACGCCGTTGTGGAAATGACAATAAAATACAACAGATGAACGGTATATGTTGTTGAATGTTGTATTTTGGCTGATTAGAGGTGAACAAACCTTGCGAATCTGATAAAACAACAGCAAACAATCATCGTGAAATTAGAATCACGTGATGTAATCGCAATCCCCAGGCCTTTCATTCTTCGCGCTCCGCCTTAGTTTCGTCATCGCAAACGGAGTCTGGGGACCCAACAAATCCAGTTGGGTCCCCAGACTAAAAGTCCTGTCGGTACAAACTACTAGTAGCTGTACGAAGCGTAAGAATCCGAATGTCTTCTGCTATAACTCAGTGCAGCGGGCGTAATTGGATGAGGTTTTAATAAACATATAAACGTATGTATGTTTAGCGGTGATGTAATCCATCCGCAGCTGTGGGAGTAAGGGTCTGGATACGAGACTTAGCACAATGTCCGAAGTGTATACTGTATACGTCTTCCAGTTGGAAGACATACGAAGACTTCCCGATCCAGTAGTACGTTTACAACGATTCCGAACTGCTTGTCTTTGAGTGTCGAATAAGATCGTTCGCGGTACATCTTCCATCACCATTGCTGATTGGTACATGTAGGCCTATTTGAAATAACTTCTTGTTGCAGTATAGCTAATTATAAAGTATGCAACTACTTCATACGCTTGGCTTCCTCCACAGGATTGCTGTCTCCAATTGGCATAACGTTTTCTGATGTTGTATATCTCAGTATATTGGGAAGCATGTCCAGCTGTTAACTGGCCATTGGGGAACAGGCACCTGCTGTCATTCATCTGGACTGCTGCACTGCAGAGTATGTACAGTACTGGTAGTTAAGTAGCAAGTGTTTAGCATTTAACAAAGCATTTTTAAAATGCAAGTGTAGGCTGTGTAGCATGTGTTAAGACCCATAATGTGTGTGTGTGTGTTTGCATTTGACCAGTGCATGTACATTCACACCAAACACTGTTTAATCCAACCACACACACACACACACTCACACACACACTTTCTCTTTCTCTCTCTCTCTTCTCTTCGGTCTACAGTAGCCACCACACAAACCATTCAGATCATACTCACACAAACTGTTTGGTCACACCCATGCACACACACACACACTTTTCAGTCCAGCCACCCCTTCCTCACACACACACACACTGTCACCTCTCAACCCCACACACAAACCTTTTGGTACACACACAGACGCAAACATACAGCTCCTTCCCATCTGTTCACTGCGCCTCCTCTCCACTGCACTTCCCCTTCTCCACTGCGCCTCTGTGTAGTGTGGACAGGGCTAAGGATATTTCTTCACTGCGAAATAATGAAATAAATAATGATTACATTGTAAGTCTCTCTCACACAATATACACATGTGTTGTTTGCATAAATGTTATCTTGTCATCCTCCCGACTTCTCTTCTCCTCCACCCCTCACCCTCACCTCCCTTCCTCCCCACTTCCCCTCATCCCCTGCCCCTCCTACCCACTTCCCATTCTCCCCCACCCCTCACTTCACCACCTCACTCCTCCCCACTTCCCCTCCTCCCCTCCAACCATCCTCCCCTCCAACCATCCTCCCCTCTCCCACCTCCCTCCTCCCTACTTCCCCTCCTCCCTCCTCCCCACCTCCCCACCACTCTCCCTTGCTCCCTCCCTCTCTTCCTCCCTCCCTCCCTCCCTCCCTCCCTCCCTCCCTCCCTCCCTCCCTCCCTCCCTCCCTCCCTCACTCCCTCCCTCCCTCCCTCCCTCCCCCCCTCCTTCCCTCCCCCTCCCTCCCTCCCTCCCTCCCTCCCTCCCTCCCTCCCTCCCTCCCTCCCTCCCTCCCTCCCTCCCTCATAGCCTATGTTCAATGTCTCCCCTCTCCTACTATGGGTTGTGCCTCCAACATTCCACTCTCGGGTGCCCAGTGCTCATTGGACCAAGGACCAGCTGTACCCTGCTCCTTCCATTAGGGAACAAGGCACATGTTTTCATTCATCTGGACTGGTTAGTGTTTCGCATTTAATGTAGCATTTTGCATAGCGATACATGTAAATATGTAAGTGTGTAGCATGTGTTAACACATGTTTCCCCATGCCACCATCCACTGCTTAATCCAACCACACACACACAAACACACACACTGAAACAATATACACACACACTCCCGCCCACATACACACACACTGTTCACACACTGTTCTAACCCACACACACATTGTTCACACCCACACACCTTTTGGTTCAAACACACACACACACACACACACACACACTGTCTGTGGTGTGCATTTGTGTGTGTGTATTGTGTCCCTATTATGCACATGATTGTGAAGTGTGTGTGTTTGTTTGCTCCTCCCCACTTCACCTCTTCCCCACTTTTCGTCCTTCCCACCCTCACTCTCACCTCCCCACCTCCCCTCCCCCTCCCCACCTCCCCTCCCCCTCCCCACCTCCCCTCCCCCTCCCCACCTCCCCTCCCCCTCCCCACCTCCCCTCCCCCTCCCCACCTCCCCTCCCCCTCCCACCTCCCCTCCCCCTCCCTACCTCCCCTCCCCCTCCCCCTCCCCACCTCCCCTCCCCCTCCCCCTCCCCACCTCCCCTCCCCCTCCCCCTCCCCACCTCCCCTCCCCCTCCCCACCTCCCCTCCCCCTCCCCACCTCCCCTCCCCCTCCCCACCTCCCCTCCCCCTCCCCACCTCCCCTCCCCCTCCCCACCTCCCCTCCCCCTCCCCACCTCCCCTCCCCCTCCCCACCTCCCCTCCCCTCCCCTCCCCATATACAGAGTGGTAGTGAAGGCAAATAATGACCTACTGATGCCTCCGATGACGCCGATCGCGAAAGACCAAGGACCGCTACTTGTAAAGCTTGAAGATGACAACGTGCTAAATGCAGGTGCTGGTACGTGCCCAATTTGTAGTTGCGAAATATATTAAAGCTATCAAATTACTCTTTGTATATATATATAGCTGCTTCGACGCTGCCGACTACTGGCACCCTCGCCACCCTAACAAAGAAACAGCTGTGCGACAAGGCAAAGGTGTCTTTGGTAGCACGCAGAGCGCTTTCTCAATGGAACAAGATGAACTCCATCATTAGGAAACATGTTTTCCTGACTAAGGTTGGCCGTTGTAGTAATTCGCTGCGTGTATATATCATCACTTAATTACATAACGTTGCGCAGTTTGAAGGTGCTGGAGGTTTCGTCCGGTCAGAGGGCACCACTAATGAACAGGCTATAAGCAATCAAATGCTTTGCCAGGCTATAACAAGCGAGCAGGAAGTTGTAGCATGCTACGAAACCATCGTACTGGAAGATAAATCCAGTCAAGTGGTTCTGGACGAAACGAGGGCAGCGGAGCACGTGAGGGGTTGCATGAACAACATAAAGCGTCCACTTAGAAAGGTATATATTACTTTAGTTTTCACTATCGTGATAAATTTATATGTACCCATGCATGCATGCGCAGGCTGCGCAGCTGCCGATAAACCATGCAGCTGCAGATGATCAGGTACGGACCGCTGGTGGTTATGTAAAAGTATACATCATTACATAACATATGATATGTTATACTCTTGCTATTATCATCATATAGCCTTCACCCCCACTGGCATCAGAAGTTGCTAAAAAGTAAGTATATAAATGTTTATTTTTGATGCTTACTTTACATGCACTGATTGACATTATTCTGATTTGATTGTACAAAATTTACAAGTCAGCCAACCAAGCTGTTTGTTCAGTCAATGGTTTCTGAGAGAGCAGGACCTAGCCGGCTACACAGCCAATCATCTAGATCAGAGGTACATAAGTTCTTAATTGCATACATCTTTAGACTGACACTTCTAATTAACCACAACTTAGGCCCAGGATCTCGACGATATCGATCACGCTGAAAGGACAGAGTATGAGCTTAGAAGAGCTAGAAAGATAAGAGAAAACAAAGAATTCCTTCGGAGCCAACAAGTGGTAGAGCAAAGTCATAGATACACAGTATATATGTTGAATTCTAATTTTACATAGATTTCAGCCACAACGTGTAATGTGATGGAAGATGAAGATGCAGTCATGGTGGCTAATAAATGGTGGAGTAGCATACACCCAGCGATGAGACCAAGCATCATTTCATTGCTCTCTGCTATTAATGATGCCGGGCTTCCTAGGCCAACTAAGAATTGTACTCTCAGAGAGATGCTCATACATACTGGAAACAGGCTTGTGGATGAAAAAATAGTGAAACTCACCAGAAGTGCTGGTATCACAAAAGATGACATTATAATACTTTAGTTTATGCATATTCCTGTATTTATGTTATTCATATTGCTGTATTTATATTGCATATAGTGTATTCATGTATATAGCCATTACCACCAGCTTACGTCCTTATCTTTGACGAATGATACTGCAACCTAGTTGTCCAGCTGTTGGACATGACAACGATAGCAGCTTATTAAAAACAGTTAAAAAGTCATTAGCGCTAGGCTGGGTAGATAGTTTAGACAAGACTAAAACAACATAAACACACAATGAATTAAATTGACATGACCAAGCAGATGATACTGGTGAACAGCCTTTGAAGCCTTCACTCTCTTTGGCGGGTTTGAGCTAAAACTCCTACAGGAAGAGATAGAAGATCATGATGCTCAAATACAGCCAGTACACCACCACTTCATCCATACTATCGGATTCATTCTATATACAAACCACTAGCTAATATGCGACAGGAGTAGTGACGTTGGCCCTGACCCAAACACACCCAGGACTTGGGGGCCATCATCCACAACACTTCTGCACTCCACTTGTGCGCTGTGTCCATACCCATGGGAAGACGGCAAGCTTTCTGCCTCTCAAGTCCCCAGTCCACTACTAGCAAAACACACTCCATAGCCATAGTTGTCATGACAGCAGGACTGTTGTCATGACACAGTGCTTTGGGGTCACTCAATGACTGGTTTGGAGTGTGTTTCCACTACAGTGACACTGTTGGTATCCACCCCTGTGTACACCCTCAACCATTTCTTAACACAAACCACAATCTTCCACCTAGCTAATATGCGACAGGAGTAGTGATGTTGGCCCTGACCCAAACACACCCAGGACTTGGGGGCCATCATCCACAACACTTCTGCACTCCACTTGTGCGCTGTCTCCATACCCATGGGAAGACGGCAAGCTTTCTGTCTCTCAAGTCCCCAGTCCACTACTAGCAAAACACACTCCATAGCCACAGTAGTAATGACAGCAGGACTGTTGTCATGACACAGTG
Organism: Spongilla lacustris; assembly: GCA_949361645.1. Classification (NCBI taxonomy): domain Eukaryota; kingdom Metazoa; phylum Porifera; class Demospongiae; order Spongillida; family Spongillidae; genus Spongilla; species Spongilla lacustris. The sequence goes on from OX442421.1 coordinate 1,878,106, forward strand.
CTTTGGGGTCACTCAATGACTGGTTTGGAGTATGTTTCCACTACAGTGACACTGTTGGTATCCACCCCTGTGTACACCCTCAACCATTTCTTAACACAAACCACAATCTTCCACCTAGCTAATATGCGACAGGAGTAGTGATGTTAGCCCTGACCCAAACACACCCAGGACTTGGGGGCCATCATCCACAACACTTCTGCACTCCACTTGTGCGCTGTGTCCATACCCATGGGAAGACGGCAAGCTTTCTGCCTCTCAAGTCCCCAGTCCACTACTAGCAAAACACACTCCATAGCCATAGTTGTCATGACAGCAGGATTGTTGTCATGACACAGTGCTTTGGGGTCACTCAATGACTGGTTTGGAGTGTGTTTCCACTACAGTGACACTGTTGGTATCCACCCCTGTGTACACCCTCGACCATTTCTTAACACAAACCACAATCTTCCACCTAGCTAATATGCGACAGGAGTAGTGACATTGGTCCTGACCCAAACACACCCAGGACTTGGGGGCCATCATCCACAACACTTCTGCACTCCACTTGTGCGCTGTGTCCGTACCCATGGGAAGATGGCAGGCTTTCTGCCTCTCAAGTCCCCAGTCCACTACTAGTAAAACACACTCCATAGCCATAGTTGTCATGACAGCAGGACTGTTGTCATGACACAGTGCTTTGGGGTCACTCAATGACTGGTTTGGAGTGTGTTTCCACTACAGTGACACTGTTGGTATCCACCCCTGTGTACACCCTTAACCATTTCTTAACACAAACCACAATCTTCCACCTAGCTAATATGCGACAGGAGTAGTGATGTTGGCCCTGACCCAAACACACCCAGGACTTGGGGGCCATCATCCACAACACTTCTGCACTCCACTTGTGCGCTGTGTCCATACCCATGGGAAGACGACAAGCTTTCTGCCTCTCAAGTCCCCAGTCCACTACTAGCAAAACACACTCCATAGCCATAGTTGTCATGACAGCAGGACTGTTGTCATGACACAGTGCTTTGGGGTCACTCAATGACTGGTTTGGAGTCTACAGTGACACTGTTGGTATCCACCCCTGTGTACAACCTCAACCATTTCTTAACACAAACCACAATCTTCCACCTAGCTAATATGCGACAGGAGTAGTGACATTGGCCCTGACCCAAACACACCCAGGACTTGGGGGCCATCATCCACAACACTTCTGCACTCCACTTGTGCGCTGTGTCCGTACCCACGGGAAGATGGCAGGCTTTCTGCCTCTCAAGTCCCCAGTCCACTACTAGCAAAACACACTCTATAGCCACAGTTGTCATGACAGCAAGACTGTTGTCATGACACAGTGCTTTGGGGTCACTCAATGACTGGTTTGGAGTGTGTTTCCACTACAGTGACACTGTTGGTATCCACCCCTGTGTACACCCTCAACCATTTCTATACACAAACCACAATCTTCCACCTAGCTAATATGCGACAGGAGTAGTGACATTGGCCCTGACCCAAACACACCCAGGACTTGGGGGCCATCATCCACAACACTTCTGCACTCCACTTGTGCGCTGTGTCCGTACCCATGGGAAGACGGCAAGCTTTCTGCCTCTCAAGTCCCCAGTCCACTACTAGCAAAACACACCCCTCCTATAACTCCCCACATCTATCTATATGTAGCACACTGAACACCCACTATCACTCGCTAATTACAAATGCTAAACTGGTGTGTGAGATATGGGACAGTTTCCACGAAAATGGCCCTTCGTTTATAAGTATAAAATCATATAAAATTGCTTTGCATTTGAATCGTAATAACTTCCGAATGATTAAAGCTATCAACTTCCTATTTTCAACACTTCATACCACACCCTTTCTCTACGGTAGAATACATTTTGGGGTCTTGCACTTGCTCCGTGCCAAAATTGCAACGTCAGATACCCCACCGGGTTCAAACTCAACATAACTTTCTGTAGGAGTTATGAAATCGCTTCAAATTTGGTTTGTAGGTGTAGAGGTCCTATACCTATCGATTTGTTCTGTTCGTTAATTTTTATGCCATCCGTTACTGAGATACAGTTGAACAAACTACGTGCACGTTTTCCCGCTTGATTCGCGCCAATGTTATAATCCCCGCCTCCCCATACATTGAGCGGAACGTAATTTGCCCAAATCATTGGCGCGAATCGAGCGCGAAAATGGGTACGTAGTTTGTTCAACTGTATCTCCGTAATGGATGGCATAAAAATCAACGAACAGAACAAATCGATAGGTATAGGACCTCTCCACGTACAAACCGAATTTGAAGCGATTTCATAACTCCTACAGAAAGTTATGTTGGGTTTGAACCCGGTGGGGTATCGGACGTTGCAATTCTGGCACGGAGCAAGTGCAAGACCCCAAAATGTATTTTACCGTAGAGAAATGGTGTGGTATGAAGTGTTGACAATAGAAAGTTGATAGCCTTAACCGTTCGGAAGTTATTACGATTCAAATACATAGCAATTTTATATGATTTTATACTTATAAACGAAGGGCCATTTTCGTGGAAACTGTCCCAATAATATATATATACACTAAGAGAGCCCATGTAAAGGTCAAGACACTTCTTAAAAATGCTATGAAAGGATTTAATTAACCCTTCCTGTACTCCATTGCCAAATACATACACACTGGAAGTCACAGGGAATCTCCATAGCCCATGATATGAGAGGCAGAGTTCGAGATTGAAAGAAACAGGACATAGTTAGGATTTAACTCTTTGACAGTCAACACGGATAACTTAGTTAATTGATTATTTGCGAGTCATATTTTAATTATCGGCGGGCATGTATATATAAGGACTTAATGCCCCATGCAGTTTAATTCACCACCAGCCCAATTGATCCGCTACCGGAGAGATGTAATTATGAAAAACGTGCGAAGAAATTAAGGCTGAGGAAGAAACCCATTCCATCATTTGTAGACAGGTACCAAAGTTCATGTGATGTATTGAACCATGCTGGCATGCATGTACATTTTCAGAGATCAGCATATATCATTTACCTTTGTAATTGACTCAGTCATGCCACAAACATGTGGTAGGGTGAAATGTTTTTAAAACCTTGCACTTCTAACCATAACTGGATCCTAGGAGCATCTAAGGTCAATTTGTCGCAGATCTATTGATTCTATCTTCTATAATGTTTACATTGATGGAAGATATGATGGCCGGGTTTTTTGAAAAACTTAACCCCAAGGAGTTGACATGTTTTTTTTTGCAAATGGCCCATAATCAACTGTGATATGTAGTAGGTTATAAAAATGTACCCTGCATTTATAGACTTGATAAGCTTATCGATCTTCATAGGTGGAAGGTATAGAGCATTTTCTATATGGAGTTGCCATAGATGAGGGGTACAAAGGGAACAGAGCAAATAGTCTTACCTTAGATGTGTTGTATCCAGAAGTGAGCAATTTAAGGAAATCACTATTGCGGAATTATAACGTCTTATCTATCACCTTAATGTTTAATCTCCCGGAATCCTTATTTAAGGATGGCCATCCTTAAATAAGGATGATGACCACTTTCTAAGAGGATGATGCACACTTGGTGCTTTATTTTAGATTTGTGATTAACTAGATTCAAGATAAAGCAGATTAGCGTTACTGCCGCGATTAAAACAGGTTTGACTAGCTCAAAAACCGGTATTACAGTGAGTCTCGTTATGGCGAAGCCGCCATTTGCCATTGGCGATATAGAATAGTGAGCCAATTTACTCAAATCGAAGGAAGGGCATGTTTCTGAAAGCTGAAGTAGTAGAATGTAGACTGTCAGAATCAGATGGACCCGTCTGTGGAACAATATCCACGGCGATACGCTGGCTCACGACTCACGTACATTGTACGTACCGCGCGGCCCGAGGCGCGGCCAGTGTACAGGCATAGATATTACCTCTAATATCTATGGTACAGGTACTGATTGCATACACTCGAAAGTGTCAAGCTATAGCCATAGATATTAAGCAACCCTGCTTAGTTACCGAGAGAGCCACAGAAAACGACGGATGTAGTTTCTCAGTATGGATGGGACGTACAGTAGGCGGGCCACAAGGCCTATATACCCTAGGTGACCGTTATTCCATAATCTGTGGTGGCAGCAACAGTAGGCCTAGGCAATGACGTGGTCCCCTCGAGTCTGATTAATTGGGGCTAAGAATTGACAACGCTTCCTACATCTCCCGTAAACCCCCCCCCCCCCCCCCCCCCCCCATCCATCATTGTACATGCCCGGGTACTGTATGCATGAAATGATAGGAATAGAAAGCACACTCAGTGTGTTCAATGGAGCGCAACCACATGTAGTGCACGTGGTCATGCACTGGTTTCAGCGAGGCTGTAGGGATACATCCACGCTGGCGTTTGACCAGAAGATAGCATCAGTACACGTACGCGTACAAACGCTTGATATTAATTTTGAAGTGTTATGATGTAAATGCTCATAACTTATCGACCACAAGTTATTTTTTCAACGAATCAGGTTGTGAGTATAGCTGGGTTAACTGACTATCACAGAAAATCAAGAGTTTTAAAACCACTATGGTTTTTGAGGTCAATAACCTCTACTGTTGTGATCCTTATTAAAGGATGGCGTCCATCCTTAAATAAGGATGTGCCACTTCATCCCAGTTTTAAAATATGGACATTGATCATATTGACATCATTTACAGTTTGTTATGGAGGCTAATCAGTATACAATTGACCAATAGCATTTATGTTATCTAAGTTGCTTGGTTAGCAAAAGTATGCGATGCAAAAGACGATCCTTTTTTAAGGATAATGACATCTTTAAATAAGGATTTTTCCCTGGAGATTAAACATTAAAAAGTTGATGATCTGTTTGATTTCCAACAAGCAACAAATGAAACGTAAAGAAGCGGTCCAGTACTATGTTTTTTTTTGTTTTTTTTTTCACAGATATATACATGTATATTATTCTACATATATACATACATGTACATACACCACAATAGAGGAACATTGGAACGTTTTTGTTAATCATGCTACACCAAAGGTATCAGAGATTCACTGATTGTCAGTTCAATAGAGGCTGGGAGGTGTATAGCATGTCCTTGATTTGATCGCGCTCCTCTGATACATTGTATGGAAGATCGTAAAAGAGAGAAGGATAGATGGCAACGAAGCCACCCCATTGTCTGACTGTATGATGTGCCCCATTTGTCAGCTAGCAGTGATGCCAAACGTTTGTCAGTAGGTGGTAGTGGCAATGCTACCCATGCCTAGCCTAGGCCTCCTGTTGAAGAGAGGACGATTGGAGTGAATGAAGCTCGCTCAATTTCCCGAATTCGAAGTTCGTATTTTCTCTTTTTAATGTTTTCATGTTTTCGATAGCAACTGGATGGTGTGGGAGTCTGATTATGTGAAAAATCTAATGACGTAATGACTGTAATTTGTATTTGTGTAATGAATAAATGCAATGCAATCAACATACAACTGCATACATTTGTTGTGCTTGTTATCCATGTCACGTGCATGCGTACTTACATGCAAATTAACAAATGAATTGCAATGCTTGTACCATAAATAATCTATGCTTGCAATTGTACACACGCACAGCCTGCATGTGTACGCGCACAACAAATTCCGGAATATATTACCCGGAGGCGTGCCCGGAGGATAAATTTTTACGGGGGATAATCTATTTCGTGACACCGGCTCGACCGCTCGACATAGAGCAGTTGACATAGAGCAGTCGACATAGAGCAGTCGACACAGAAACGTCGACACAGAAACGTCGACACAGAAACGTTGACACAGAAACGTCAATACAGAAACGTCGACGTAGTTGGGCGTGGCCCAGCGGAAGTACTATTTAGGCGTGGCCCTTAGGAAGTCGACACGGGTAAATTAGGGCGTGGCTATCGGAAGTCAAGAGTACTTACCAATATATGGGCTGTTGTTACCTTAATAAAAAGGTTGGTTTCAATAGCACCTCGTCGTTTCAATCCGAGGCTGCTAATCTTTGCCTTCACGTATATCCGCAAGACAAGTATAGTCTCGGCCCCAGACCCAACGGACGGCGGATGGATTACATCACCGCTACGCGACGCGTAGCGGTGATGTAATCCATCCGCAGCTGCGTCCGTTGGGTCTGGTGCCGAGACTAGCGCAAGTACGCCAATATAACGGCAATAGGTTTGCACTGCCTCCAGTATCGCACTATGATCCCTAGAGAATGAAAATGGCAGATCTGCGTAGTGCATGGTAAGGCTTATACCACACATCCTACGCCACGACGAGGTGCTATTGAAACCAACCTTTTTCTTTTGCAACAAGCCATTAAGGTAACAACAGCACATATATTGGTATTGTAAGTTCTCTAACAAAATGTTGACTTCCGATGGCCACGCCCTAATTTACCCGTGACAGGCGTGTCGACTTAAGGGCCACACCTAAATAGTACTTGCGCTGGGCCACGCCCAAATACGTCGACGTTTCTGTGTCGACTGCTCTATGTACTCTGCTCTATGTCAACTGCTCTATGTCAAGCGCACAATGCTCTATGTCGACTGCACAATGCTCTATGTCGACTGCACAATGCTCTATGTCGACTGCACAATGCTCTATGTCGACTGCACAATGCTCTATGTCGAGTGCACAATGCTCTATACACTGCAAAAACTAAAGCGCGATGTTCACTCTTTATCACTCGACAACGTGCGAGTGAAACCCTAAATGAGTGAAAGGCACTTAATTTATGATTTAGCACTTTGATAAACTACGAGTGAAGTAATTAAAGTGGCTAGCACTAATGTATATATAAACACGTTGCAGGTAAAATTTATATCATACGCATACAATACACGATGCCGGTAAAATTTAAATCCGTTATTACTTCATTCTGTATATTCATAAGTAATATTAAAGCCGTTGAAGAGGCCGCTTATGGTTCTGACCAACAGATCCGTCTGGTCCTGTTTCGGTAGCTCTGTTGAACTTTTAAAACCATCGCCCATAATATGATATGAATCGGCCGATATAGCGGACAGCGCCGCGTATTGGGACCACCACGGGCCCTACCCACGGGTTTATTAGATCCACTATTGTTTTTAAAATGAAAGAACTTTTCTCACGGGCCTGCAATACTAATAGTAATAATAGCTGCGTTTGCTGCATGGGCTGAGCGAGGTTATATTACTAGCTTCGCAATCATGTACTTGTACGAATGTAACTGCCAATAATCAGTTATATATCGCTGTGACTAATTAATGGCCCCCCCCCCCCCCCACGTCTCATACTCAGACCCAAATCCACAGCTGCAGATAACGTTGATGTAGAGACATATCCACCAGACCACCCCCGTATAAATGCGTCTATTTTTGTAAGTTTTGTTATATGCAATACTGTGATTTTGATTGTATTTTTGACTTTTGATATAGTGCCACACATTTCAATACTTTGATTTGATATTGGATCCACTCATTTCAAGTGGTACAAAGTGTTTTAACCGGACCATTCTTTTTTTCCCCCCATAACAGTACACCTAGGACGTGCTTTAGATAAGTGTATGTCTCTTTTTTTATTTTTATGGGGCACCCCGCCTCGTGCCCTTCCAAAAATTGCGCTGAGTCACACACACACACCTCAGCTGCCATCCTCGCTTAAAATATATGTACAATGAGGAGACGTGTTTTAAATACGCAAATCAAAAGGTTTTATACGCCAACTGATGGCGTGCGCTTATGGTTTTTGAGGTCAGCTAAACAAATTGTATACGTTTATTCATACATCCCCGCCGCGGCCGGGTCAATGACTCTTCCCCAGCCTCTGCCTTATATTTGCCCATACTGCGAGGGGCCCTCCCCCCCCTAATAATATGAGGAACACAATGCAGAAAAATTTAATTTATAATTATAATACATATAATGTGTTTATTGTCTTCCTTGTATTATCCTGGTATAAAATTCATAATGAAAAAAATAATACATAATAATTATACAAAGATACGCATGCACACAAAACTACTTAATGTCTTCAGCCACTTTGTTCCAGCAACATTGATGCAATTAAAATCATACGGTCAGCTTGTTATGCCCCTTCATCACATCCTCCTCCTCTTCCTGTTCCCACCTCATGGCTAAACAGGAGGGTTAGCACAGTGGATGATATCGATGACACACACCATCGTTGATGATGGCATTTCTAGGGAGGGACAATTAAAAATTTTTTTAAAGGGAGTAACTTACCGTCATCTTATCACGCATGCAGCAGTGTGCTGAGAGGTCCACATTAAAGTCTAGCCACTGCACCTTCTGTGGGGGGATCATATTGAAGGACCTAGTCATCACTCTTGTGAAGACCCAGGAGTTGGTCTATTAGATCACATTGATGTGTGTACGTGTGTACTTCACACTGATGTGTGTATATGTTTATTTCACACTGATGTGTGTGTACATGTTTACTTCACACTGATGTGTGTACATGTTTACTTCACACTGTACCTGACATTGTAGAAACTGTACATAGTCAACTGTAAATGGTCTGTACAAAAAGGTCCATCCACAAGAACAGATGTGTTGCTAGGGTCGTAATTAAGTCCGTTGCTATGAAACATTTGTAATCAAGGGGCGTAGCCTTTTTGTAAAACGTTACAATGCAATGAAACAGTTGTGTTGTATAGTATCATAGCTGTAATTATATTTCATGACCATATAAGAATAATTCACTTTTTCAATTACATGTATACACAGGAAGTAATGGCTATTCATGTTGAAGTCCGGAACACATCACTGGAACACAATGACACAGTGCAGAGATACCCACAGCACACACCCCTGCCGGGTATATACCTAGGATTAGTGAATGTCCCCTAAATATGTATGTATCTATCTATGTCCCTCCCTCCCCACCACAATGTCCCCCTCTCCCCACCTCAATGTCCCCCTCTCCCTCCCTCCCCACCACAATGTCCCCCTCTCCCCACCATAATGTCCCCCTCTCCCCACCTCAATGTCCCCCTCTCCCCACCTCAATGTCCCCCTCTCCCTCCCTCCCCACCACAATGTCCCCCTCTCCTCACCTAAATGTCCCCCTCTCCCCACCACAATGTCCCCCTCTCCTCACCTAAATGTCCCCCTCTCCTCACCTAAATGTCCCCCTCTCCCCACCACAATGTCCCCCTCTCCCTCCCTCCCCACCACAATGTCCCCCTCTCCTCACCTAAATGTCCCCCTCTCCCCACCACAATGTCCCCCTCTCCTCACCTAAATGTCCCCCTCTCCCCACCACAATGTCCCCCTCTCCTCACCTAAATGTCCCCCTCTCCTCACCTAAATGTCCCCCTCTCCCCACCACAATGTCCCCCTCTCCTCACCTAAATGTCCCCCTCTCCTCACCTAAATGTCCCCCTCTCCCCACCACAATGTCCCCCTCTCCCTCCCTCCCCACCACAATGTCCCTCCCTCTCTACCTCAATGTCCCATTTTGTCTCCCACCGGACACCTTCTCCATCTAATGCCCTCCCATTCATCACTTCCTTTCTCGTGCATTCCTTCTCAAATGCCCATTTAGAAGCCTACTCATCCACCCTCCATTCCTCCTAATGTTCCTCCCCCCCCCACCCCCCCTCTTCATCACCTCACCTCACTTTCTCCCCTCCTCCTCCTCCTCCTAGCTCCCAGAGGGACAGTCCACAGAGCAGCAGATAGCTCTCATCTACACGCTGCAGAACTGCCACAGCGTTCAGGAGCTCATCCACTGCCTCCTGGCCGGCCACGCCTCTCACCTGACAACCAGCACACCACCTGCAAGGTGGAGAGTGACCACCTCAGGAAGAAGGTGGAGCACTTGGTGGCCAAGAACAACACACTCTGCAGCTCCTTCGAGAGCGCAAAGCAGGCCGCCGCCCAGATGTATCACCATAGCAACAAGGTGGAGGCCAACAACACCAGACTTAGACACACCCTCTGCCTATGTCAGCAAGCCTTCGAAGTGCTGGACCTTGTCTCGGAGCTGCGCGACGCATGAGCCCACAATCCAAGGAACCCGGCCCATGCCGGTTTCGGTTTTTCCATGAACGAGTATGGGAGTCTGGAATTGACGACTCTGCGAAGCCCTGACAATCAGAAGCAGTCCCTGGCCGCACGCTCCAGGGCGGTGCTTCAGAACCTGGAGGGCATGTTAGAGATACAGGTGTACCTCCCGACCAACATGGGGGGGACACACGTGGACACTGTCCCAGACCACGGGGACCAGCGGCCTGAGCTCCATCAGCGGGAGTGTGGAGATGGACATGGACCTTGAGAGGCTCAAGATGTACGCCCAGGCCCTGCGCAGCAACATACACCACCTCCTCAGCACGCTCACCCCCGTGGATGGGTTGAAGGGGCTGGAGACCATCAAGAACCCTGAGGAGGTGAAGGACTGCGAGCAGGTCGATGGCTCCGCCCACATCCTGGACCTGGAGGAAGCTGCCAACGCGGAGGAGCTGTGCAAAGCCAGAGAGGAGTGGGCGGAGATGAAGGTGTGCGTGGGTACATGCATGTGGGGTATACACACACACACATACACACACACACATACACACACACACATACACACACACACATACACACACACATACACACATACACATACACACACACATACACACACACATGCACACACACATGCACACACACACATACACACACACATGCACACACATACACACATACACACATACGCACACACACATACACACACATACATACACACATACATACACACATACATACACACACATACACACAAACACACACACAAACACACACAAACACACACACAAACACACACAAACACACACACAAACACACACAAACACACACACAAACACACACACAAACACACACAAACACACACATACATATACACATGCACACACACATACACACACACATACACACACACATACACTCCACACACACATACATTTGAGGCTTGAACATGGCTGAGCATGAACGTGAAGAGGTCTGTGTACCTCTTCCCCAGCCTCTTTTCCCTCTCAGGGCCATCCTGCGGGAGGTAAGGGACATCACACCCTCCCTCATAGTGCGCTCCCAAGTCTTACCTTATTGGCTGTCATCTCCATCAAGTGGGTGCGGAGGTCCTCTATTATGCGCTCGTACAGTTTTATCAGGAGGGAGGAGTGGTACCCTTTCAGTAGGTGGAGGTGGGACTGCTGAGCCCCTGGGTGAAGTAGAGGTGGGACTGCTGAGCACCTGGGTGAGGTGGAGGTGGGACTGCTGAGCCCCTGGGTGAGGTGGAGGTGGGACTGCTGAGCCCCTGAGTGAGGTGGAGATGGGACTGCTGAGCACCTGGGTGAGGTGGAGGTGGGACTGCTGAGCCCCTGGGTGAGGTGGAGGTGGGACTGCTGAGCCCCTGGGTGAGGTGGAGGTGGGACTGCTGAGCACCTGGGTGAGGTGGAGGTGGGACTGCTGAGCACCTGGGTGAGGTGGAGGTGGGACTGCTGAGCCCCTGGGTGAGGTGGAGGTGGGACTGCTGAGCACCTGGGTGAGGTGGAGGTGGGACTGCTGAGCACCTGGGTGAGGTGGAGGTGGGACTGCTGAGCACCTGGATGAGGTGGAGGTGGGACTGCTGAGCCCCTGTGTGTGTATGTGTGTATGTGTGTGTGTGTGTGTGTATGTACGTATGTGTGTGTATGTGTGTGTACGTGTGTGTGTATGTGTGTGTGTATGTGTGTGTACGTGTGTGTACGTGTGTGTGCATGTGTGTGTATGTGTATGTGTGTATGTGTGTGTGTGTATGTACAAATGTATGTATGTGTGTATGTGTGTGTATGTGTGTGTATGTGTGGAGTATGTGGTGTGTGGAGTGTGTGTGTGTGTGGTATGTGGTTACTGCAGCGGTGTGTGATGTACATGTATACATACATGTGTGGTGTACAGAATGTGTTGTATGATGTGTAATGTGTAGTGTAGTGTGTGCAGGTGTTTACTGCGCTGATGTCTTCCTTGCAGCAAAATGCTGAGCAGTTGATGGGCTTTGTGAAAGAAGTTCACAAAGCCAACTGCGATCTTGTGGAGGCTTGTGTTCGGGATGTGTCACTTAACAAGTAATATAGTAATGTTACAAGATATAATAATTTAATAAAAATAAAATTGGTGATGTAGGATTTGTAGACAGCAATTGAGTAAAAAGTAAGGAAACAAGGAATTACGGAGGATATTATGCATTAATTGATTTATAAATATTACATACCTACATTTAGCACATGATTTCAGGCAGGTACTAAATAATGTAGGTATGTAAATCAATTAATGCATAATATCCGTAATTCCTTGTTTCCTTACTTTTTACTCAATTGCTGTCTACAAATCCTACATCACCAATTTTATTTTTATTAAATTTTTATATCTTGTTTCCCTGCATTTTTCCCCCCATGGGTTGCTACTTATATGTTGCACGCATGAGAGCAAACGAAGAAGGAAGGGCAACCTTGGAATAATACCTGTTTATATAGCGCATCACATCACAGCAGTATATTTCTTTTAAACAGCTAAAGTCTCTGAAAGTTCTTGCATATGACTGCACACACACCCCCATCACAACTATCCTCACAGGATTCAAAGCCCTCTTCTCGTGACTGAAGGTACTCGTACGTTCTTCAAAACCAGTAGCAAAGGCATCATGATTAATTGCCATAAATGTCTGTACCTGATGTGAGCATGTATGGTGTGCGGATTAAAGCAATTGCCCATTCACACCAAAAATGCTTACCAGATTGCTTGCCATTTTCAAATGTGGTGGGCAAAAGACCACCACTAAGTACAGCACAGAACATCATGGCCAAACTATCTGGGGCAAATAGTTGGAGAAGGAAGTGAAAGAGGGGAAAGAAGAAGAGAAGGGTGAGAGGAGAGAGGAGGGGAGAGGAGGGAGAGGAGAGAGGAAGAGAAGGCGAGAGGAGGGGAAGGGAAGGAGAGAAGAGAATATGGGAGCAAAGGAGGGGATAGCAAGCTTGCAGAACATCACACAGATGAGCAGTACACCCCTTGGCAACATATCCGTGGGACATGGCACACACAAACATATACATACACCCACCTTTCCAGAGTAGTCCACTCCTCATCCTGGTAGGATGGTCCGGTGTTCCCTTTCCTCTTCTCCATGTCCAACTAATAACATCGGCCAAGAACAGCTCACAACTGGCAGACATACACATTTGAACATACCTTCCCCAGTGCACATTCCTCATAAATGAATCATTAGTGATTCCTATAACCCCACCTTCCCCTAGTCCCCACTCCTCACCCCAGGTATCTTGTGCTGTCGAAAACGTTTGGTCCCTATATAAGCACATTTCTCAACGAATATGTGTACAGGTACATGTACATAGCACTCTTGTATGTACGTGCACATGTATACGTTGTTGGGCGTAGCCCGACCTTCGCAATACGCGAAGGTCGGGCTAATGTATACGCGCATTACAAAATCACACTGTAAAAATAAATATGTACATGTATAGGCCTAATAAGCGATTTACTTAAAGAACACCACAATAGCTATATATGCCCGAGAACATCCCGCGTCATCACTCACAACGCACTCCGTCTCACCACCACCTCCGTAGCTACGAGGCCTCACCTGTAGTATTTACGGATTTCGTTGCCAGCCGCATCAAGTGCCTGAATATGCCCATACTCGCAAGCACACGTCACAGCGGTCCGGCCCTCCAGATCTTGCACGCCAGATACCAGGATTGCCCCTTCGTTTCACAATCGTTACTTATAAGTTATTAATCCAATTATTTCTACGCGTGACTTATTCTATTTTTAAAGTAGTATGGACGATCAAGTCACAGGACTTTAAAAGGGATTTGGCTATGTAAGTATCAAATCGCTTCTCAACATTTTGTAAACGAGTCCCATACATATAAGTCTACCTACATCATGAAACAGTTGTTGAGAATGGTACATGTAAGAACTAGAAGAAGCCAGACTGTGACCACTGCTGTGTGAGCAGAACCCTGACAAGCAGCTCTTGTGTGATGTGTGGCATGGCCTTCCACCTCTGGTGTCTGAACGAACCCGCCCCTCACAGATGTCCCTGAGGAGGAGGACTGCTGTGGGTATCAGGTGTCCTTTCACCTTTTGGTTGTCCCCAGTGCACAATGGATGTGACCTAGTGATAGTGACTTTTATCATATCATCATCTTATACTATCTATGGTTTTATACATGCAGGAGGTGGATCCTTTATCCAATGTGGTCCTGTCTGATACGACGACTGCTTTAGTCTGCTGGAAAGTTATATTTTAATGGGGGCAGGGGGGGGGGGGGGGGGGGGGTTGGGGAATGGAGGGTAATCAGATATTTACACCTGCACATGTATATATTGTGAGGTTTAAAAGCTAAGCATGGCCACAGAATGTAAATGTAAACCACACACAAGTGTAATCTTACGTAAGTGAGTCTGGGAGCATGCCACATGCCTTACTACAGGAAGTTACTTGTTCATAGGTACGTTTATGCTTTAATTTGTCTCAGACACAACTCCTGTGTTTCAACCAGCATCCCATTTTCATGCATGAGTGCAGGGTGGGACTTGAGAATGTTTGCACTTTGCTGCACTCGTTCCCACTTATCTGATGCCCTACCATGCATGATTTAGCCCTCAAACTGATCTCACTCACATGATTACTGCAAATAAATTACACCAACAAAAATCTTCATACAAAGAATGCAGTATACTTTGCAGTTCTAATCTTTTAATGCAGCTATAACACCACTTGCCTTAATTAAAACTCTGCTTCCTCTTGGCAAGGGTGTATTAAAAAATATGTTCTCCAGTATATAAAAAAGATTCGTGCACCCTTCGGTGTAGCATATGTTAAATGCAAAAAATATGGCAATGTACAATGGTACAGCCTCCTCCAACTTTGCAGTACATAGTACCTTGCCGTCGACGAGTAGAGCACACGTGGATTGTGCTGCTCTACGCTGGCAGAAAATGATAGTTGGTTGGGCTATCCCACGGCCCTCTACGCTTTCAATGGTTTCAGTACTCTGACAAGGGAGAACATTGTAATTAACAAAGGTGTATAAAGTTATACACTTTCTAACTTACAGACATCACATGAATTACTCTTGTGTGATCTGCAGCATACCTTGTGTCGCTACACAAGTAATATAGCAGCACTATTGAATAGATGTTAGTTTCTAGAAAATGGGATGTGTTTTTTAAACATTTTGCATGCTACTGATAACATGATTATACCTTCTTGTGATAGCCCTTCCAATATTGAGATGACTGGCAATGTGATGGGCCCTGGCTTCCGATTTCGCCATAGCAATTATTCTGGGTACCACTTGCCTCCATTTTTTTATTGCATCAACTTTCCCTTCCTTAACCATATCCAGTTCACTAAAAAGCTATAACAAGCATAAGTAAAGAAAGAGAAAATAATACAGTAAACTTACACCACATGGGGTTTTCAACGGCGGATAGTCAGCCACTACATCTGAAGCAGTTGGAGCTGTAGTTGATATATCATGTCTTCTTTTAGTAAAAGTTCTTTTCATCATTGTTTCAATTGTGTTTTCATTTCCCTCACGCGAAAATACAGTTTGAACATTGGATGTGTGAGATGTCAGATCTTCTCCTACTCCAAACTCAGAGCTGCTTGTACTTGGAAGGCTTGGACGCATTGGTTTTGCAGTAATACTCTTCCGTGGTTTTTTACTGCCCTCACCACTGTTGTGCTGGCCAGACCCCTGTCGTTTGTATTTGAGGCTTATATACTTCTGTAAATCATGTAAGTAATAAAAAACAATGAAAAAATTATGACGGTCCACTTACATGTGACCATTGCTTGGCCAGGTGAGGCCACTTCGTCAGTATCATAATGATAGTACTGACCCTATCATATTCCTCTCTGGTGAGATAAGAAGAAACGCTAAATAGGGAGCCAATTATTCCATTTAAAAAGAGGTTTTTCTCTTTGGTGTTGAGGGTCTCCTTGTTTGTTAGTGACTTCATGACAGATGGGGGGAACTTGGTTGGCATCTGATAGTCTAGTGGCAATGGGAACTGTTCCTCACTTTTCCTTTGCTTAACCGACTTGCTCGGTTTGATGGTGTCTTAACCAAAAGTAAACTTTTGTTAATGCAATACTCATGGTACCTCTTGTATTAGCAAGGTAGTTGCATCCTGTTCCTAGACACATTTCTAAAGTCAAATTTAGCATGTCATACAGTTCATGATATACTCTTACCATGTGTTACCTAAAACACCTTCCTCTGTACATAGGTACCCCTGGACAGGTGGATACAGCCCCCCCAGGACACCTTCCTCTGTACATAGGTACCCCTGGACAGGTGGATACAGCCCCCCCAGGACACCTTCCTCTGTACATAGGTACCCGTGGACAGGTGGATATAGCCCCCCCCCCCCCCAGGACAATATTGCATCCCCCCCCTCTGGACACAATTTTTGTCCTCCGTGGGGGTGTATGATTATTAAATGGAATAGCCCATTACCTTGGATGATGATGTGTCTTCTGAACAATTAACGCTCAGTGGTACAAGCCTTCGTAGACGGTCGATCGCGAGATGTGTTTGTTTGCCTCCCAACCAGAAGCGGGAAGTCCTTGCGCTACTGGATACTCCCCGAAGTACTTAGTATTGTGGTCGTTGCACGTCCTTTGAAACTCTGATGAGGGAGCAGGTTGAAGCCCTTAAAGGCAGAGGGTCTAGAGCTGTACGTATGGGGGACGCTTTGTGCGACGATCAAGTACAGGATGAAATGCAGGAAGGTCGCTACCACTTGTCTTTCTAGCATGCTTCACAACCACCTGATGAAATTGAGATAAAACACCCATGTATGGAGGTGTTTGTTGCAACGTCTTACCGACACAGATGGTGATAAAGTACTAGCAGCTGCTAACTGTGCAGATGACCTAGCTCTTCTAACTGCCTGTATGCTGTAGGCTGGGATGTTGTAACTGTAAATCCTAGATGCACCCCTGCACTTATCGCTGCTTCTATGTCGTTTTCTATCTTGCCTAGCTCCTCTCCTTTTTACTGCATCTATCTGCAGATTATGATTATAAATATCCGGCGTGCGTCTAGGAACTATTCTGTCAACTAATTCTCGTTCAATGCAAACGCATCCTACATGAAGCGCTTTAGCACTGGAAGCACATGTCTTGTTGAGCTGCAATGTAGGATCTCCGTCGTCTGTACATTTCTGGCATTTTACCGCATGACGAAGCCTAATTTATCGATAAATTTGATTATCGTGGCATTCTTGGGCCACATAATTGTTGCCAGTGTCTCCATACCTAGACGCGTAGCGGTGATGTAATCCATCCGCAGCTGCGTCCGTTGGGTCTGGGGCCGAGACTACCCCCCCCCCCCCCCCCCCCCCCCCCAAGCTGGCGGGACTAATGCTAAATAGCTTCCGCCGCCCCTGCATGTACAACATCAAACATAGGGGGGAGGGAGGGAGAAGATGGGTGTGGTTACACAGGAACAGAAGAGTGGCCACACATGGGAACGCAAGTAAGCCCCGCCCCCTCCGTCCCCACAAAAAATAATAATGCCCGATTAATAATGGCTCGTGTTTAAAAAAAACAACATAACTATGGTTTAAACGAGCGTATCGTCGTATCCAGTAACTCTAGCGTACCTGTTTCAAATTCCTGGAAAGAAATTATGCTCTAACAAGACGGCGCTCGACGAGACTTTTTGTGTGGGTATAACACATTTGATCCCCAGTGGCGGATCCAGGGGGGGGGGCAACTGGGTTCTGCCCCCCCCCCCCCCCGCCAAATAGAAATTAAATATTCATAGCTAAGGGGCGGTGCCTTACACGATTAATAGTATGTGCTAAAACGGTTAAATGTACGTGCAAAGGCAGCAGTGCCAGCCGGTGCGGAGCCATGCAGTCTAGAACATCGGGCAGGCATACACGTGCTCTGAATTAAAACGTCCGCGACAGCTGGAATTGTAATAATTTGTGTGTTTGAGTGAATTCAAAGGCGCCTATACAAGTCAAATCTTTCAATAGCAGCAGGTAGGCCTATGCAGCAAATCCATACCGTCAAAATTAATATTATAGTTCACTGGTTCTTTTGACGTTGAAGTTATTCTGGACTGACCAGATGGAGCCTCGGAGTCGAAAGCGACCAAGCAAAGAAGGTTTGCCATTGGATGCATGATATTATAATCGTTTGTACACAATGCTGATAATCGAAGTGCACCACCGGCCAACTTTAGTGCCACGTCACGCAGAGATAATAGAGTTTATCTACGTAGAAGAGTTATAACGTTTTTGGAGCAGTTTTTAAGTACTTTTGGGGGGGGTTTTCAACGCAAAAAGCGTTGGCTTCTGGGGCGGAGCCCCAGACCCCGCTGGGGGAGCTTACAGCGCTCCCCCAGACCCCCTAGCTGGGCGGGAGGGGTGCCCCCCTCCCGCACCCTCCCCGGGGCGGCTCCGCATCCAGCTTTGCCCCACCCCCTGCCACACCCTCACCTGTGCCCCCCCCCCCCCCCCGCTCCCAATTCCTGGATCCGCCCCTGGTCATCCAATGTTACGTATATTAGCACTAGTTGGGCGTAGCCCGTCGCGAAGGTCGGGCTACGCCCAACTATATTAATAGCACGTGGAGTTGAAATGCAATTGGATGCCTCCCCGAATAAGGAGACCTGCTCCCAAAGCGAGTCGGAAAACATGCAGTTAATGCACCGCACCAACTGCGGCATTGTACAGCAGAACGGTCAGAGGGGGTACGGCCCTCCCGAGAATTGGGAAGGACCTCCACCTCCGCGAGGTTGCGAAGTTTTTGTAGGCAAAATACCGAGAGACTGCTTCGAAGATGAGCTTGTCCCAGTGTTCGAGAATGTAGGGAAGATTTACGAGATGAGGATAATGATGAAAAACTCGGGGTATAACAGGGGGTATGCGTTTGTCGTGTACAGCTCGCCTGCAGAAGCCAAAGAGTGTGTTAAAGTGCTGAACAACTACGAGATACGGAAGGGACGTACACTTGGTGTGTGCAGGAGTGTGGAAAACTGCAGGCTGTATGTGGGAGGAATCCCCAAGAAGGTTGTGAAGGAGGACATTTGGAAAGAGATGCTTAAAGTGACGGAGGGAGTGGTAGATGTCATTGTGTACCCCTCAGCCTTGGACAAGACCAAGAACAGGGGGTTTGCTTTTATTGAGTATGAGTCTCACCGGGCAGCAGCCATGGCTAGGAGGAAGCTGATGAGCAGCCGGGCACAGCTGTGGGAACATCAGGTGGCTGTGGATTGGGCAGAGCCAGAGCTTGAGGTGGATGTGGAAGTTATGGCACAAGTGAGTTAAGTGTGTACAAGATGCACATATACACTGAGGGTGGTTGCATACCAGTTCACATGCTTTGGCCTTGTGCATACATGTATGTGGTCATGATGCGTAGGGGTGACTATTTGCATAGCTGATTTTGAGGGTTTACAAAAACCAGAAATGATAATTAAACCGTACATCATTGAGTTACATTTCAGTTGTACCTTTCCAGAACAAACCCAAAGTGCATTGAACTGTGCAGGTGATCGCTTTGCGTATAAGATTCACCTTCCGAAATAAACTACATGTAACTTACCGGACTCTTTCATATCATTACACAAATCTATGCCAAACAATAGTGTTTATTTTGTTTAGAATACCGGGTGTCCACGAAAGAATGCAATGCTTTTGAACGGGAATAACCTTTGATAGGAGTATGAAAAAAATCTAATATTTAGAAACTAACAACTTGAGGTTAGGCAAATGTGTTTACATAATTTTACTAACAATGCTTAATTAATAAACACTAAAAAGTGAAACCATGTTTAGACACACATTTCGAAGCCAAAATTATGGGGGGGGGGGGGGGGGGGTATTTGCAAAATAAGCACTTATTGTTGAATTGGGATGCGTCCACTTGGGTAGTTGTTCATTGACATATGTAGATGAAAATCAGTATAGGAAATGAGGGTCTATTGTGAAATTAACACCCCATCTCCTGCAAAAAACATATCAGTCATTTTAACACCCACGCACTGGCAATTAACGGTGTTTACCGCGTACCGCTAATGACAGCAGCACACGCAAATAAAAATAAATATAAGCTCCTATCACGATTAATCGTCGCTCTTGTATTTCCCAAAGAGGCAAATTGTTTTCTGTTTACTGCATTTTCATCTCCTTCTGAAATCATGAAAAGTTAAAGTGGCGAGGCTGCATGGTAGTATACTGTATAGTGGGCAAGGTGTTCGATGCATCCAAGGACGTCCAGCCTTCCACCAAAATACCCACTATTAATAGTGTAATAGGGATGCTGAGATACCACCTGTAGAGAGAAGGCGTGACCAATGCCAGGGCTGTCAGGAAAGTTGCAAAGCACTGAAGTATATGCGAAGCACTTTCATGCTGTCTTTTGTGTGTCACCATCCACCATTCAGAGGAGGGTGGAGAAGTTCAGGGAAAGATTCAGTGATGGGAGGATGAAGTATGGTGAAACAGGCATGAAGCTTTGAAAGAGTACAGGGAATAAATTGTTCACAAAGCAAAATGAAGGAATGAATAGAATACTGACAAGTACTATATAGTCTATGAGGACCAGATTACAGAAAGAAAGATGTTTTGTTCTAAGTGAGTAGATACTGTGTAGTATAATGAAGGCCCAGAGGATGAGGGAGAGAATGGAACATTATATGAGGGAGAGAGATCAGCAGTTCAGACTGAGGACTGCCATGAGGAGAGACTATGGAATTGATGAGGAGTCATTCCCGCAGCAGTATCCAGTGGAGGAGCAGGCAAACAACATAGATGACACACCAGTGCATAGTACTGGTATGGAGAGGCAGTGTGGTAAGGTGGATTATAGAGGCAGTGTGGTAAGGTGGATGATGGAGGCAGTGTGGTAAGGTGGACTATATAGGCATGGAGAGGCAGTGTGGTAAGGTGGACTATATAGGCATGGAGAGGCAGTGTGGTAAGGTGGACTATATAGGCATGGAGAGGCAGTGTGGTAAGGTGGACTATATAGGCATGGAGAGGCAGTGTGGTAAGGTGGACTATAGGCATGGAGAGGCAGTGTGGTAAGGTGGACTATATAGGCATGTGGTAAGGTGGACTATATAGGCAGTGTGGTAAGGTGTACTATATAGGCATGGAGAGGCAGTGTGGTAAGGTGGACTATATAGGCATGGAGAGGCAGTGTGGTAAGGTGGACTATATAGGCATGGAGAGGCAGTGTGGTAAGGTGGACTATATAGGCATGGAGAGGCAGTGTGGTAAGGTGGACTATATAGGCATGGAGAGGCAGTGTGGTAAGGTGGACTATAGGCATGGAGAGGCAGTGTGGTAAGGTGGACTATATAGGCATGTGGTAAGGTGGACTATATAGGCATGGAGAGGCAGTGTGGTAAGGTGGACTATAGGCATGGAGAGGCAGTGTGGTAAGGTGGACTATATAGGCAGTGTGGTAAGGTGGACTATATAGGCATGGAGAGGCAGTGTGGTAAGGTGGACTATATAGGCATGGAGAGGCAGTGTGGTAAGGTGGACTATATAGGCATGGAGAGGCAGTGTGGTAAGGTGGACTATATAGGCATGGAGAGGCAGTGTGGTAAGGTGGACTATATAGGCATGGAGAGGCAGTGTGGTAAGGTGGACTATATAGGCATGGAGAGGCAGTGTGGTAAGGTGGACTATATAGGCATGGAGAGGCAGTGTGGTAAGGTGGACTATATAGGCATGGAGAGGCAGTGTGGTAAGGTGGACTATATAGGCATGGAGAGGCAGTGTGGTAAGGTGGACTATATAGGCATGGAGAGGCAGTGTGGTAAGGTGGACTATATAGGCATGGAGAGGCAGTGTGGTAAGGTGGACTATATAGGCATGGAGAGGCAGTGTGGTAAGGTGGACTATATAGGCATGGAGAGGCAGTGTGGTAAGGTGGACTATATAGGCATGGAGAGGCAGTGTGGTAAGGTGGACTATATGTTGCAAAAGCTTGGCACATTGCCTGCAGTGATCAGATCAATCATTCTGCAGAGATGTCAGCAACTATAAGAGATGGCCAGAATCCTTCCTTCAGGGGTTATACAGGGTAGCCACTTTGGCTTAAAGGTAGCTGGAGCTTTTATGGTAGTAGCAGACTAAGGCCAACTTTACAAGAGGGTCCACTAAGCAGCAGGGGATGGCTCACAGACAGGAGAGAAGGAGGCTTGACATGTACCATAGTACTATGAATTTCCGAATACTCAAAATTCAATGTAGATAGAAATTTAGCAGAGGTGGGGTGTTTTTTTCAAGGAAAAAAAGATACTTTTACACAAGAAATCTTATTTCCTTATGGGGAATCAACTCCCAAGTGGATGACTTTAAATTTAAAAGTCATGAATTATCACCCCCCCCCCCCCCCCCCCCCCCCCCCCCCTTACGGCAAAAACAAAATGATCCCATATTTTTTCACCTAGTAAGAGGCAAGAACTATCTATTTCACCTCTGTTACGGATGCGCACTAGTTACACTTTTCCTTGCATACGCAGGTCCCGTTCCAAGACTAGTGATGCAACCATTAATGCACCGTATCAGCTCCACCCCCTTCAACTTGCACATTATCACGTGCCACTGAGCCCCACCCCACATTCGTCCTGCAATGTCTTGATTCTTGATTGTTTTTAAAAAAATTATTCAAGCTATCCTTGTGAATTCATAGATACTACCGTACCTGCGGCTACTTATCTCTCGCTTTAGAAATGAACTAGCTGTATTACTACCTCTTCGTAAAAGAAAACATACACCCACCGTAGGTCATTCATACGGGCGGTGCACACCAATTAGTGTCGTTGTGGACGAGATCGAGATTGTCATTCACGTAGTACAAAACCACACTGGAAAATGTCTTCGATGCAAATGGTTGGTGAGTTAAAAGCACGAACGACTGTGTGCCTATTGGCATACAATGTATGTATGGCCTACACATTGGTGCAGTCCATGCATGCATCAAGCAAACTATAGATCCTTCCAGCTATCTCTACATTAATAGCTAACTGGGATGCCTAAACGGTAACGTTAGAATAAACATTAGCAGCACTAGGATATTAAAGTATTTAGGGTATGTTGACAAGGCTGTTCCCCCAAGGCTGTTCCGCATATTAGGGGTCAAATTGCCACCCGAAAGCCGAATCCGGGGTCAAATTACACCCCGGGTGCTGACCAGACACTCTTCATTTCGAAAAACGAGCACCCAAAAAAAATTGAACAGCCCACCTTCGGCGCCGTACTGCGTGCTTCACGCGCTATACACAGTCGCCTATACCCGTAATACTAGAGAAGCCCCGCGTATACTGCCTATAGCATGTGTGTGTGAAAAAAAGTGCTGAACTGCTTGAGCCTTCTTTTCAACAGTACGGTATTCAGTGTCGTAGAAACTGTAGATATGGCTCTCAACTGGTATGTATGTGTATTTGTGAGTCATGGTGACTTTGGCTCAAATCTGTGGTGTGTGCTAAGACTTAATCAGTTTTAAAACCAACATTGTTCATTATGTAAGAGAGTGAACAGTTTTACCAACATCAGGATGCCTCTTTAGCGCTTACAACTGGGCATGACTTGTAGAATAATACCACCTAATTCTCAGATCTAAATGTAATGTTGAGATGATCTTCAAATGTCAGTGCACATGTATTCTGACTTGGTTGTTTCATGCAAATTTATACAGTTTGTAAAAATATTTGGTGTTGTAGGTGGGTGTACTGTTGAGTAGCTTTGATAAACATTCACGGGCTTCCGTATGAATGACTTACGACGGGTGTATGTTTTCTTGTATGAAGAAATAGTAATACGGCTAGTTCATTTCTAAAGCGAGAGATAACTAGCCGCAGGTACAGTAGTATCTATGATTTCACAAGGATAGCTTTAGATCTTTATTAGGCTATTCGCTGAATAAAAATTAAGCAGGACGAATGTGGGGTGGGGCTCAGTGGCACGTGATAATGTGCAAGTTGAAGGGGGTGGAGCTGATACGGTGCATTAATGGTTGCATCACTAGTCTTGGAACGGGACCTGCGTATGCAAGGAAAAGTGTAACTAGTGCGCATCCGTAACAGAGGTGAAATAGATAGTTCTTGCCTCTTACTAGGTGAAAAAATATGGGATCATTTTGTTTTTGGCTTCGAAACGTGTGTCTAAACATGGTTTCACTTTTTAATTTGTTGTGTTTATTAATTAAGCATTGTTAGTAAAATGATGTAAACACATTTGCCTAACCTCAAGTTGTTAGTTTCTAAATATTAGATTTTTTTCATACTCCTATCAAAAGTTATTCCCGTTCAAAAGCATTGCATTCTTTCGTGGACACCCGGTATTATATTTATGAGTTTTTGTTAGTTTGGCAACAAATTTGTTCTGTTCATTAATTATATGTTACTGAGATAGAGCTGTATGTTTTACATAACTAGGTCATGATGATGTGGTTGGGTCTGCGTGGTCTGGGGATATTCCTATGGTGCATGGTAGATAATAATTGTAAACAAAAAATATATGTTTGGTTACCTTTTAATCCATCTTTTTCTTAGGTAAAGGTGCTATACATTCGGAATCTGATGCTGTCCACCACTGAGGGTACCATCGAAGAAGCCTTCTCCAAGCATGCACCCGTTGAAAGGGTCAAGAAGATCAGGGACTATGCCTTCGTCCATTTTTTCAGTAGAGAGGGAGCACTCCAAGCTATGCAGGCCATGAATGGTTAGGTCATGCACTAAGTACTAATGATTCACTTCCTGTGTGGTTTGACAGGATACATGATAGAAGGAGCCCTCTTGGGGGTGACATGGGCCAAACCTGTTGACAAAGACACCTGTATCAGAAGTCCCAAACCACATATAGCTGTTGCTATAGGCAACCACACTACTCTAAAGTAAGTGCATGCATGTTTGACTCTGATATATCATGTGTGTGTGTGTGTGTGTGTGTGTGTGTGTGTGTGTGTGTGTGTGTGTGTGTGTGTGTGTGTGTGTGTGTGTGTGTGTGTGTGTGTGTGTGTGTATTTCAAATGTTGAGACTATTTATTAACCATAGATCTACCAATGTTATCTCCGTAGGTACTTACCCAGGAACAGTATAGGAGCCTACACACTTCCAATGTGGGTAGATGCAGGTCCCACAAAGATCCCCCCTAGCCCTGTGGGACATTCATTCTACTCCCAGGGGGGCTACTATGATCCTAAGACAATGTTATCTGAGGTAAACTTGTGCTGTGACCATACTATATAAATGAATGGTTGCCATGGTAACCTTGGCAGGATCCCTTTGGGCACAGCCTGCACAAGTCACCTGTACAGGTAGGTGGGCGGGGGGTGGGACTGGGTACACTAAGGTAGTAGTGTGAATATGTTGACTGTTATGTGCCATCTTCCCTTTTCACGAAAAAGGTTTTAGAAGAGGCATGCCAAAGGAATAACTGGGGCCCACCGCTGTATTCCCTCTATGGCACCAAAGATGGCTATTTCCAGCTGTACCAGTACAAAGTTACCATGGCATCCCTGGGCACTGCCTACCTACCCTCCAAGCTTAGCCCCAGTGTGAATGAAGGTAAAACAAGTGCAGCTGAATACACCCTGATACAATTTGGCTTCCCACTAGCAGGTATGGCTATGGGTCACATCTCCAGCACAACGTCATATTGACCCGGCCACCACACCCCTCACATACCACCATGAGAAGGTGGACCAGTGGTCATCAGTCCAGTGAGTCTGTGGAGTGTAGTTAGCAGCTGGAGAGGTGTGGTTAGTGTGGTGATGTGGTTACTATTAGTATGGTAACATACCATGGAGTCTATAAGGTAATGGGCCTGAGAGAGGGAGAAGCCCAAATGGGCAATCCAGTGGGTTTGGTAATCCCATTAATGGGTGGGTACACGTGTAAGTACTGCTACACTTATAAGGTGTGTATTTCATGTTGTTTGTATAAATTCCTTTTCTACAGCAACCTTATATATTCAAGAATCATTGATTTATTCATGATATATCTGTTGATTCTGTGATAACATATTGATGAAAATTCATGTATTTATAACCTGATGGACTACTGATATGTTAACTCCTTCAGTGTGTAAGTACAAGTGTACTGGTATGCATTGTTTATTTGTATAATTATTAATATTGTTTATACATGTTGTTCAAAATTGATCGATTGTAGTTGATTATAGATCTTATACATGTATAAGCATCTCATTCTGAACATTTAGCACAAATTTAACATTAAATAACTTACTTGTCCTTCATTATGTGAACCACTATCACTTGTTGTATAATACTTGATATCGATAACGTTCAGGGCTATCAATATTGTATAATAATTCATACACCATACAAATCAAATTTTCAGGCACTGTGCTTTACTTTACTATCAAGGTTATAAATGTGCTAAATTCAATTGCAGCTGGATGGTGCAATGCTTGTAACACTGCCACATAGCTTATGCTGACTCCTAAGTGGAGCTATTTCAATAGTTATCAGTTGATATTAGTTAGCCTCCATGTGATTACAAACCAGTTGTTAGATTATTTTTGTCACCAAATACATGTATGTACATGGTCATAAATAATGAGCATAGTCAGCAAGACACTTTTCCAATATCATCTGAATTTCAAGATGGCTCTGCATTGAGCAAGCTGGTGCACCTTGCAAGGAGTATGCCTCCAAGCCTATCCTTTGACCCTCTGACAGCCTGTGATGCCGAAGTCAGAGGATGTTTTGTCTTCTCCTTTGTACTGGAGCTAACTGACTCTGCTTGGCAGCAGGCTCAACTGAGTCTGAAGTATGGTGGGCTTGGTTTATGTTCTGTTGCGCTCCACTCTAGTGCAGCCTATATTGCCTCAGTTTGTGCCACTGGCTGTGCTGTAGAGGGTAATCACCACCTTACTCGTGCTATTGACACCTTCAATACCCTAATCTCCAGTTCACCAGAAAAGCCTTTCAGGTTGTATTGATCTCTAATCCTTGAGGTCACTATTGGATGCTTCCTCTGTATCCAATAAAGCTCGCCTTCTTTCTGTGTTTCAGCCAACTCAGCAGCAAAACCAGAGTGAACACTTGACTGACCCACGCAAAGATGTTGCTATCAATGGAGATGTTACAGTGAAGTCCAATGCAACTGGCTTACCACATACCTACCCAGTTCTGCATTAAAACATGTCAGGTGTAAGACCACTGCCTTCCTCCACCTTTTAAGGGTAAAGGTATTGTAGGTGCATGTACATAAGCCATGCAGAAGCATGGGGTGCCCATACGCAAACATCAGAGCAACAATGCTAAGTGCTCTGAGCTTGGTTGGAGTTGAGACTTATGGTAATTGGGGGAAGGAGGCAGTCAACACATTTGCGCTACTGGCCCGCCGAATAGCCACACATTCAGGGTACATGTATGTGAGGAGCAAGGTCACCCATGACCTGTAAACCTCACCTTGACAAGGTCCATTGCTCGAGCCATCCTAGCTAGGGGTCTTGGTGTGTGAACTTTAGCTTGGACATATAGCAAGATTGTATTAATGTATGTAGTTAATAATTAATTCCTATATTGAGCACACAATACTTGATCATCAATTCCATCTTAAAATCCATTCAATTGATTCCTTTGGTGGCAGCATAAAGATGTGATGATGTAATACTTGGTGCATGTCTGTGGACTTCTGGTAGATAAGTAACTACTTAACTGGCAATATTAATAACATCATCCTGACATGAAGTGATAAATATGGAGGTAGTGGGCGGGGCTACATTTACTAAAGCAGTTCATAGTACTTATGCGTGACTGGATCAAAGTAACAGCTAAGTTGAGGGTCATACACCAATTGCAGCTCCTGGTCCCCAAGCTTGCACTTCACTGGGGACGTGGGTACTGCCCACTTCCATTGTCCTGCCAACTGCTGGACTAGTGGCTTCACCCATTCCCCTAAGGGAACAAAACGAATCAATCAGGCCACACCTCCACACAATCAGATCACACCACTACACAATCAGGCCACGCCCACACACAATCACGCCACACCCACACACAATCAGGCCACGCCCACACACAATCAGGCCACACCCACGCACAATCAGACCTTATCTAACATCCAATGCATCAAGCAAACGTCTCTTTGAATCCTTTTGTCGTTCAATAGAATCGTCAAATGCCTGTTGGAAGTCACATGACCACAGACACAAAGTCACATGACCACAAACACAAGGTCACATGACCACAGACACAAAGTCACATGACCACGACTCACTGTGCTCTCAGACAGAGTACTTCCTAGTTCATTACTGTTGCTCTGGTAGGACTGCACCACCACAGGCAGCACCTCCAAGGTGTCCCCTCCAGCAGCCTGGGCCAGCCGTGTGCCCAGAGATGTGTCAGAATGCTCTTCTGCATGCCTCCACACTAGTGGCATATTTCCTCCAATCATAATCCTGCAAAAGGACTAGGTATATAAAGTGCTGTACTCTTCCCCAGGCTGACCACTCAAGGCCCACTTGAGACCACACTCTTCCCCAGGTCTACTTAAGGACACTCTTCCCCAGGCCCACTCACATCACTGCTGGTCAAGTCTTCATGTTGGGACTCTCCAATGAAGTCATCGTGGAGCTGGGGGCCACGCCCCCCCTCTGCTGGGCCAAGCACAGCCTGCCTTAGGCCAGCAGAACGAGGTGGGGGACTGGTACTCAAAGAACTGTGTTTTCACATCACCATCACTGGCCACCC
Organism: Spongilla lacustris; assembly: GCA_949361645.1. Taxonomy (NCBI): domain Eukaryota; kingdom Metazoa; phylum Porifera; class Demospongiae; order Spongillida; family Spongillidae; genus Spongilla; species Spongilla lacustris. Next base: position 1,906,865 of record OX442421.1, read on the forward strand.
CAATTGGAGCCTCCTTTGAGCTGGGAGGGGCCGTGGGTCATGGGGTGGCCACATCCAACCTCTGCAGAGCAGCTATTAAGAGCCCCTCATCAGACCCCTGGTTACCATGGAGATCCTCATCAAGCATGATAGGGTGGTCCGCTGCACTGGGTTCACTGGGTGTGTGGTCAGCTTCACTGGGGGCGTGGTCCACTTCACTGAGCATGTGGCTATGTGTTTAACCTTCTAACGCTCGAGGTGGTCGATGTGTGCCGACCGTGAGTTAAGGGTTAAGGTCTACCATTGGCCGTTCCCCTGGGTCACGTGATTAGCCTTGTAGCACCATGTTTGGGGGTGTGGTGAGATGGCACCCCCCAGTCGTACGGTGCCAGATTCCTGCCCAGAGTATCACATCATCTGCAGTGGATAATGGAGAACAAACCATAAAAAAATGAGAGAGAAATCTGTCTGCGCGACTGGCAACGTGGTGAACACTGGTTCGCGCAGGCGCAATGTAGTATTGGAATATCGCTAGGGCGATGCTCACGTGCGTGCGTGCTGTTGGTCTCGTCGGTTAACTTGGTTTAACTTCCTTAAACCTTATTCCACCTACTCCCAATGCATGGTGCCCAGACCTATCTCTGTTTGATGGCTGTCCCCTGCTATCCTTAGTGTCATGTCTTCTTTTGGTATGGGCAACAGCAGGATGATTGGGTAGGTGTGGTTTTGTTACTTTAGAAGCAAGTGAATTGTCACCTACAGAGAATGTAAGATGTAGCCTGGAGTACAAGGTATGGGGAGGGGGCACTTGGTGTATGGGGGGAGGGGGCACATGGTGTGAGGCTTACTGTCATGTGATCCTCTGCTGTCATGTGATCCTCTTGCCTCTCTGCTCACTATGTGCTCTGGTACAGGGATCTTGGCACCAAAGGCCACATGGCTAGACCTACCTGAGTAACCAAGGGGAAGGGTAACCAAGGGAGACAGGGCCATGGGAGTGGCCATGGGGTCCTTACCTGATTCTGCAGCATCATGTGATAGTGGGAGTGGTCTAGACACAGCTTGACATTGGAACACCTTTATTAAAGAGCATCTTGGTGATGTCCCGTGCACCATGGCAACAGGAATACCTGTGTGTGTAGGGTCACCCCAGAAGCCATCTGGTTTCCCTTGGGGATAGGCTCCACCCCCTTCTCCTCCCCGCTGACAGTGTCAGGTGGAAGGTCATGAAGAGTGAAGATCCTCCTGAGCAGGCAGCTGCCCCCGATGGAGATACCTTTAAGGGACCGGAAGGTGTGCCCTTTGAACAGACCAGCCACATAGGAATCCAAGTCCAGGGAAAGATTGACCCACTGAAGGGAGGGAGGAGTCACATATGCACACACACCACTGAGGGGAGGGAGGAGTCACATATGCACCCACACCTCCTTGAAATGCTCTAGTACAGGTGTCCATAAAAGAATGCAACACAATTAACCACTTGAATACATACATGTAAGTCTAATTTCAACACACTGTATTATGGGAAGCAACATTACGTCTGGAGACTTTAGGCAACATTCTGTGTGCTACATGTAGCACCAGAATTCAGGTGCTACCAATCAGATTGCAGCAGTCACATGACCCAGTATCACGTGCTTCAGCTGACACACAGGTACTTGTGACTTGGCTGATAACTACATAAGCAGCAGGACATCTCAAGTGCTGGGATGACCCACAGGCTAAGCATCACAGGCTAATGCCACCTGGACCTACGTTCTTAGCAAGTCACCAGATGAAGGCTAAATGTAAATACATGTGTATTTGTTGAGTTACGTAATATTACAGCATGAATCTGGTACACTGTAGTGCAAGGGCTCTCAGCATAACTGTTATGTGGTTATTATAAACACGCAGTTATTAATAGTGTTATATAGTGCGTCTTTGTATGTAAGGCATGTATATAACTCGTACAGCATCACATCCCACTGCTCAAGGTCATAATGGTCACCCAACACAGTGAAGATAGTAATGTTTTCTACAGGTCATACAAATGTCAGGATAACAAGGATTTTGTTTGGACATGGCTGGACATCAATTATATGTACCAGCAATATGACATTATCTATGTACCGTGCAATCTCAGCAACATGACAGTTCGAACACTACCAGCATCACTAGGGGCATGAGGCCACACCCACAACACATCTCACGTACACACACACACACACACACACATACGCACACATACACACACACACACACCTCCTCTGTCACACACACACACCTCCTCTGTCACCAGCCCAGGTAGCGGCACTCGAGCGTTGAGCGGGTCCACGGAGGTGTCTAGTTGGGCGTGGCCCGCCCTTCGCGTATTGGCGGAGGTCGGGTTGCAAGCCTATACCAAGATTTGTTCTGGAGTGTTATGTAATATCGTTGTGAAATCGTTATGTTATCGGGTAGTGATTATTGAGCGTTAGATTACGTGTGATAATGCGGTTTGTCTGCAGAGCAGCTGCTCAAGATATGTACATGTATTGCTTCGGGTGCGATGTCTATGAGTTGGGCATGGCCCGCCCTTCGCATTGTTGTTCAGGCTTCATAGTAGCAGGGCAGCGCAACTCTTTAGCTGCCTCTGTAACACATTCGCAAACAAAAGCAATGTTTGTCCGCTCCATGAAAATTCATATACATGTAAGTTAAATGGAAGGAACAGCTGCCTATCATTACCTCACATCAGCCACTAATTGGGTGATAATGGGACCCACTTGAACGCTGCAATCCGATTGGACTGCAATCCCCATTGCAGCAGAACAAATCTTGGTATAGGCTTGCAACCCGACCTTCCGCCAATACGCGAAGGGCGGGCCACGCCCAACTAGGAGGTGTCGTGGAGAAATGTAGCCTCCGCCTACTGCCTCCACTGTCCAGCACACTAGGAGGGAGGGGGGTGCATGCCTGATGGCGCGTTCACCCAACGAAGTGTCCTAGTACCTTAGCTCCAAAGCCACCAGGAGCTGGAACACACAACAGCTCTGTAGAAGGTACCATGTACTGCGGGCCAAGAAGGGCTTAGCGCTCACACCCAAAGCTCGCTCTTAAAGCCACCTACATGTGCTTTTCTCGCTCTTAGGCAGCTGCATTCTGGCCATGCTGGTACTGTTCCCGCCTTCCAATATGAAGACGTAACTTTTCGTTGACTTGTCGTACTCTTTGCGCACGGGCCCTTGAAGCTTTCACCTCCCCGCGGGGTCGCTACCCTGGGAGCTAAAAACTTCCATATGTGAGCCGCCCTGTTGAGAGTGTTGTTCAAATACGGACCGTCACTCTCTCACCTATTGGTACTCGCTCTTGAACATATTTATTTCGATTTATTCGTGCGCTCCGCCTTTTTTCGTAGTAATATTGAAATGGATTGATGGCTCATCACCTGCTGAGGACAACGTTCTACTTCATCTTGCATAGGCGTCGGAACCGGGGGGGGGGGGGGGGGGGGGGGGGGGGGGGGGCAGAGGGGGCTATCGCCCCCCCTGCAACGATAAAGGGGGGGCGAACGTATCGTTCCGCCCCCCCATTATTGGCTCAAGTTAATTTTATTCACAATCCTAAGTATCGCTGCATGTGGTGCCAATTACGATCGAACATCCGCATAGCACAATCAATTAACATGTACAACATTGCAGTGAATCAGATAATGCTGACAGCTGCCAATTCCCGCTCGCGTAGGGTTAATAAGGTAGGAAATCCTCATGTTTGGAAATAAATTAAAAATATATGGTTGGAATCTCCTGAGTTTGCTGATTTGAAATATGCTTTTCTTTTGGCGAAAATGTTAACTGTCAATGAGTTGCGATAGATCAAAAATTTGGGACGCCATATTCCGAATAGTTAGGTACCGCTTTTTCGCATTAAAGTTACGGTCGCCATTGGTAAATTTTCTACGGTATGTCTAAATATCTGTACAAAATGTTTATTAAAAATACTTGAAGGTTAGGCGGAACTACTCACAGCCAACCATCAATGAATCCAGGATGGCATAATATAGAATGCCAACATATTCTTGTTGGCATTCCCAGCCTGATAGCTGCCGGTCGGGGCTCCTGCGTGAGTCCCTGTGTTAGGCCGCGAAGGTATGTCTAAATATGTGTTTGTGGGAAGTGGCTTATTACAAACTCTTCGTTGCGCGCTATGCAGGACCCATCTAGCTGTGGTGGGCTCTATGTAGGACCCATCTGTGGTGAGTCATCGGAGCTTGAGATGGAGATCAGAGGTCTCAACCTGAGACCACCGCAAGAACAGGCCAAGTACAGGATACAAATTCAGTTACGCGTTGGCGCTTCATGACCTGTGTACCAGAAATATTATACAGCTATCACGAGCTCCCCCAGCGCCATCCTCCAATGGGGCCTGTGGTCCCAACATCACGGCCACCGAGAGTTCGTTGTCTGGAGAGGCAGGAGGGCCGAACTTGACTGTGCATGTCTAGTGTGAATAGCCAATAGGTGTATTGGATTTTTTTTTATCATCCAGGATGGCATATACATGTATACCGGTAAGGCTGGGAATGCCAACATATTGGCATTCCCAGCCCCTGCATATATAGCTGCCAGTCGGGGCTCCTGTGTTAGGCCGCGAAGGTTTGTTTTATGATACATGTACGTTAGGTCGCGGAGTCGGTCCGATCACGTGCTTGAGTTGGCTCTCAAACAAAAACTCCAGAGGCTTATTCTTTGGAAACAAACTCACCCAGCAAAAGATGAGTCAGGCTACTAGCAGAGATAATACAGGGACTAGGATCATCGGCCTCTACAACTAACCGCTCATAGCTCCAACCATCGCGGCCCATCTACACAGTGACTCACCAGCCCCCGACAGTTACATGCCTGATCAAATGTAGCAGTTTATTGGTAAATGGCCATATGAACAATGTGATCTCACTATAAACATTTGAACATATATTTAATTGTGTGTGCATGAGCACATGAGGTCACTGTACACTGCATGTACCGCAGTCACCAGTGGATGATGGAGTGCAGGGAAAGACTTGCACTGAGCTCTGAACTCTGGAGAGGAGAAGTGGCAACATACACCCTCCCCTCATGCTAGCAGCTATGTTGCAATGGCAACAGTACATGTACCATAATCACATCATGATATCACACATTACCAAGAGGCCAGAGGTATGGTTCAGTCATTTTGTTTTTTCTATCTGTTTGCCCAGAAGAATGATTAGTGCTGTAGGGAAGGAAACAGTTGCTTGCTATGGCAATTGGGTTCATCACTTTCAACCTGAGCATTGTAATTATTCATATTACACCACTGGAGGGGAAATACCTTTTCAAGTACTGAATCTGACACTAAAAGTATTATGTGCATTTGATTTGCGCAAATAATTAAATTCCTTGACAGATGCTGGGCCTACATACTGGACAAAACAAACAGATCCTTCTTGTAATAACAGCAGATTGAATGTAATGACTGTGAACTGCCCAGGTGTCCCCAGGCACGGATAGGACCAATGATAAAGAGAGGGGGTTTGCTGCAGGTTGTACTTCAGTTTATTGGCCCCCCCTTCTTAATATTAATCCAAATCAATTAACAAGCTGCACATTAGATACCACCTTTTCAAATAGGCTTATCGTAGCTATGGCAACCCGTTTTAAAACCATAAGTAGACATTTGGATATGTCCTTTCCACTGCCACCAGAACTGAAGCTAGTGGAGTAGTTTGGGCAGTAGCCTTCGCAGCTCAGCTGAGGAAACATGCTGCTAATGATTCCAAGTGCCATGAGTTGGGATCGTCTTGTGTCCCACTTGCCATGAAAACATACGGTAACTGGGGTAAAGAGGCACAGTGTGTATGTTCCCGACTAGCCTCTCTGCTTGCCATAGGCCAGGCCAACTGTAAAGCAAAAATGGCTGCAGAGATCTACGGCCATCTCAACTTATCTCTTGTGAGATAGGTAGCCAGGGCCATATGCATTTTAGGAAGGGAATTGGCATGCAGGTGCACTGTAGAACTGTACTGTGTAGTGTGTATACATTTTATTATTGTAATATGGATATTATAATAATATACTTACGTGTAAGTAGACTAAGAATGATTTGTTCTCGGAGGCTTGTACAAACACCAACGTCAGTCCAAATACTAAGTACGAGGTCTATTCGGTTAATAATCTTTTTAATCACATGCATGTACACATACATACACCCATGCCCACAACTATAACATACACACATGTATAACACATACATCCATACACCCTCATGCACTAAGTGGTGGTGTTAAAGGTCCGACACGCACACACATACACACATTGATACATATACTGTACATGTATATGAATGCTTAGTAACTCATAGCTATAGCAACCAATAAATTTAACAAGTACATTACCCCCTCACGATTAAATGTGCTTCAAGATATCCCCAAATGCAATGGGCCCTCCAAATCGTTTCCTCTACCTAAATGCAGGAAGATAGGTCTGAAATACAGCAGAGCTCATCCCTCTCCTGCACAAGCATGTCGTCCTGTTAGAGGACAGAAGCATTAAAGCCTGGCACCAACTGTGGCATAACACGTATTATTAGTGTTGTCATGGTTGTACTTGCGCATGCGCCTGATCATTATTAATATATATTTTACGAACACTTACATGGTGGCAGCGGTTCTCTGAAACCCACGGTTGGACATGGCAGATATTCGGTTGCAACCTCCGGAAGCGTTCGACTTCAAGAACCCCGACGACTGGACCCGCTGGAAACGGCGGTTCGAACAGTTCCGTATCGCCTCGTCCCTCGACACACACTCCGACGCTAAGCAAGTCAGTATGTTATTATATTCTATGGGCGAGGAGGCAGAAGTGGTTCTTGTGTCCACGGGTATCACGGACGAGGAGAGGAAAAGCTACAAGAAAGTAGTGGAAAAACTGGATGAGTATTTCCATGTTCGACACAATGTCATCTTCGAGCGGGCGCGCTTCAACAGACGTGACCAGCTGGAAGGTGAGTCCGGCGACCAGTACATCACGGAGCTATATTATTTGGCAGAGCGGTGTTCATACGGGCAGCTTACCTCTGAAATGATCCGTGACCGTCTTGTTGTCGGTATTAGGGATCTAGCCCTCTCAGAAAAACTTCAACTAAATCCGGATCTCACTTTAGAGAAAGCAAAGACCATGATCCGGCAGAGAGAGGCGGTCCACACACAACAACAGGTGCTCAAGGAGGCAGAAAGTGGCTCTTCTTTCAAGGGGGAAAACAGCTCAATGGACTTCCTTAGAGGCCAAGGCACCAAGACAAAACCAGCAGGTGTTTCTTCTGCAAAGCCAAAACAAACACCTAAGCAGTGTATCAAATGCGGGAAAGGCCAGCATCCTTGGTATACTTGCCCTGCCAAGGAGTCTGTGTGTCATAAATGCAAGCGGAGAGGACACTATGGCTCACAGTGCCTATCAAAGACAGTGGCGGAGTTACAACCGGATGAGAGCAACCTTGACAGTGCATTCTTAGACACACTTACACAAAACAGTCCTGAAACCTGGAGAGTGAAGTTAAAGCTGGCGAATCAAACGTTGGAGTTCAAAATAGATACTGGAGCTGAGGTAACAGCAATTTCGGATGCGGCTTTCAGAGCTTTGAAAGGGCTTAAACTAGACAGACCCAAGAAGATGCTGTACGGTCCTGCACGCACTCTTTTAAAGGTAATCGGTCAGTTTGAAGGGGAGCTGTTTTATCGAGGGAAAACTACCAGGCAGAATGTGTACGTAGTAAACGGACTGAGAACCAACCTGCTGGGACTACCAGCTATCCTCGCTCTGAAGTTGGTGGCAAAGCTAGAGGAAACGGTGGAAGCTTCACTTCACACTATTGTGGAAAAATATCCTACACTATTCCAGGGGCTGGGGAGCATGGGTGACCCTTATGACATTCAGTTGCAACCAGAGGCACAGCCCTATGCTTTGTTTACCTCCCGGAACATTCCTTTACCATTGCGTCTCAAGGTCAAGCAGGAGTTGGAGCGAATGGAGTCATTGGGAATCATCTCGAAAGTCGATGAGCCAACTCCGTGGTGTGCCGGAATGGTGGTTGCTCCCAAGAAGGGTGGGGCAATCCGCATATGTGTGGACTACCAACCCTTAAATCGTTATGTTTGCCGGGAGGTATACCCTCTTCCAAAAGTAGATGAAACCTTAGCACAGTTGGCAGGAGCAAAAATCTTCAGCAAACTCGATGCAAATTCCGGATTTTGGCAAATACCCTTGACTGAGAGGTCCAAGCTTCTGACCACATTCATCACTCCATTTGGTCGTTACTACTTTCACAAACTTCCGTTCGGGATTTGCAGTGCGCCTGAGCACTTCCAGAAGCGAATGAGTAAAATCCTTGCAGGCCTTGAGGGGGTCCTGTGTCAGATGGACGATGTGTTAGTGTTTGGCAGGGACAAAGAGGAACATAACGCTCGACTCATAGCGGCATTAAACAGAATCCGTGATGCTGGAGTAACTCTAAATAGGGAAAAGTGTGAGTTTGAGAAAGGGAAACTACTCTTTCTCGGGCATGTCATTGACCAGCATGGCGTCCAAGCAGATCCAGAGAAAACGTCTGCTATTGGAGGTCTCAGCTCACCCAGTAACATCACGGAATTGAGACGATTTCTTGGAATGGCAAACCAAATGGGGAAGTTTTCACCTAACTTAGCACAGGTAACGCAGCCTCTTCGAGAACTCTTGAGCAAAAACCGCACTTGGCAATGGGGTTGTGCTCAAGAAGAAGCCTTTGCTCAGGTTAAAGCCGAGCTTTGCAAACCAACAGTGCTTGCCTTCTATACCCCAGATGCACCAACCAAACTTTCGGCAGATGCATCATCGCATGGGTTGGGGGCAGTATTGCTACAGAGAAGTGATGGGGAATGGAAACCTGTGGCATATGCATCCCGGTCTATGTCAGATACTGAAAAACGATACACACAAATCGAGAAAGAAGCACTGGCTACTGTCTGGGCGTGTGACAAGTTTGCCAGTTATATTGTTGGACTTAAATTCCACATTGAAACTGATCACAAGCCGCTAGTTCCACTGTTAGGATCAAAGCACCTTGATACGTTACCACCACGAATTCTTCGATTTCGGCTGAGGCTAGCACGCTTCGATTTTACTATTCAGCACGTGCCTGGTAAGCTCTTGTGCACAGCAGATGCACTGTCTCGAGCACCAGGGCCCATCACTAAGGCTGACATGCGGCTAGAGGAAGAAGCAGAACATATCATGGAAGTATGCATTAAACATCTTCCAGCCAGTGAGGGGCGGTTAAAACAATACGCGGAAGCCCAGCTAGCAGATCCTGTGTGTTCAGCAGTGATGAAGCATTGTCTAGATGGATGGCCAGAGAGACACAAGATTGAACCTGTCCTAAAGCCTTACTGGAAAGTTCAAGGAGATCTATCGGTACACAACGATTTGCTTCTTTTCCAAAAGCGTATTGTGGTGCCAGAGTCTCTCCAGCAGGAGACACTTGCAAAACTCCACCATGGGCATCAAGGCATTGTGAGATGCAGGCTTAGAGCACAGAATTCTGTTTGGTGGCCTGGCATATCTCAACGAATAAAGGATGTGATTGAACACTGCTCAGTGTGTGTGAAGCATTCCACACCTCATCGTGAACCATTAATGCCAACAGTTTTACCAGACTACCCATGGCAGAGTGTGGCAATGGATCTTTTTGTGCTGAATGGGGTCAATTATGTGGTCATAGTAGACTACTTTTCTAGATATCCCGAGGTTATTAAGCTCAGGTCTACTACTAGCAACACGGTGATAGACGCTGTTAAAGCGGTGTTTTCCAGGCATGGCATTCCAGAGTCAGTACGCAGTGACAATGGTCCGCAGTTCTCTTCGCATGAGTTTGCAAAATTTGCTGCGTCATATGGCTTTAAGCATACCACCAGCAGCCCCTATTTCCCCCAAAGCAACGGGCTGGCGGAGAGAACTGTTCAGACAGTGAAAAATATCCTCAAAGGGAATCAGGACCCATACCTAGCCATTCTCACCTACCGTTCCACACAACTACCCTGGTGTGGTCTGTCACCAGCACAACTGCTGATGGGCAGACAATTGCGCACTAACCTTCCACAAACCCTTGAACATCTGAAACCAGAATGGCCTTATTTGCTTCGATTTCAGGAGCAAGACTTGGAGTTTAAATCCCACCAAAAGTCCAATTTTGACAGGCATCACAGAGTCCACCAACTTCCAGATATTCCAGATCAGACGGAGGTGTGGATCACAACAGACAAGAGTAAGCCGACCCCTGGTGTAGTGGTGGGAAAGGCAGGGGCTCCGCGGTCATATATTGTGGAAACTCAGGGTGGCTTAGCACGTCGCAATCGACACCACCTCAACGTTGTGCCTAATGTTGTTAGGCAAGGCGCAGAGGAACCACAACAACCTGACTCCTTGGAGCAGGAACCCGAACAAGTGGAGAAACCACAACAACCCAATACCTATGAACAGGAGCAAGATCACCAACCACAGGAACCTCATAGAATTATGACACGGTCACAGACAGGGACAGCAATCCGTCCCCCTGAACGATTTGGATGGAACTCAACCCTTGCAAGAAAGGGAGATGTGGCATAACACGTATTATTAGTGTTGTCATGGTTGTACTTGCGCATGCGCCTGATCATTATTAATATATATTTTACGAACACTTACACCAACAAACCGTTGCAGATGAATCAGCAAGATCCCGACACAGATCGCCATACGAAATGACTTCAGTCAAATGATACATAACAGGAATCACAGGTGAAAAAGGCAAACATGTATGATACACAAGTAAATAAAAACATTCTCTATGAGAAAGTTGGTGGTATATAGGATTTGAAGGCAATAGTGGTGTAAAAAGCAGGGAAACAAGGGTTGAATGATAAGGTAAAATGAAATAGTCCTATATTTAGCCCGGCACATATTGTAGGACAATACATTGTTCATGCATGTGCTAAATATAGGACTATTTCATTGCTTTTTATTCATAACTGAATGCTTTCAACAGTCACGCTACATCTAAATATATTCACTTAGCAACAGACACAATAATGGAAAGAGAGTACATTTTAAACGGCAAAAACCATTAAATAAGAGCCTCTGACGTTGCAATTATGATACCATAGAGAAACACTGATCACTTAGCTATGATCTGAACTTGGTATATATATGTCATTTACATAGTAATCAATGGATGATACATATTGTTCAGTACATAAACAATGTTGTATTGGTACTAATACCAGTGAAACTTTTACTCTCTCCGGCTCTCGTGATATGACTGCAAAAGGTGTGTCCACCATCTCTTCCTTTATTACAGTGTTATGTAAATTAAAGTGATCTGTGTCAACTCAACTTATAAACAGTATCCATGTAGATATGTTTCATACTCCGGCAGTAGTGTATCAGTGAATTTGTCATCATCACATACGTGACCTTTGAGGTCACCTCACTCCATGCACCAGGGGAATAGTAGGGGAGGAGGAGGAGTAGGGGTATATACGTAGTAGGTAAGGGGAGGAGTAGGGGTATATACGTAGTAGGTAAGGGGAGGAGTAGGGGTATATACGTAGTAGGTAAGGGGAGGAGTAGGGGTATATACGTAGTAGGTAAGGGGAGAAGTAGGGGTAGTAGTAGGCAAGGGGAGGGATAGGGGTAGTAGGCCCCCCACTTCTAATAAAGTATTCAGTATTACTAGCAACATGTGCACCTCCCCCCCCCCCCCCCCTCCCGACTGAATCGGCCGAAAGCGGACAACACTCCTATAGTAATATATTTGGCTGTCAAATGATGCCCCCTTACCCTATCCTGGCCCCACCCTTCCAGAATGCCCATGGCAGTAGGTAAAGGGAGGAGTAGGGGTAGTAGTAGGGGTAGTGGTAGTTATTGGGAGGGGTAGGGGTAGTAGTAGGTAAGGGGAGGAGTAGGGTACATAAGGGTACATGTATGCAGGTATCTCGTCTGCCATTACACACACCTACCATTAGAGTACCAAGCTTCCCTATGTGGTTGTAAGAGGCATCACAAAAGAAAGGTTCTGTAATTTTGATTGCATCAATAGCACGAATATTCACCTATTTCATGCTCAGTGCCTTGTTAAGCAATGCACCTGCACTAACTTCACAAAGAGCTGACCTTTTGTGCTAACCATGGGTGGGATTCATTTAGCCCATATAACAGTATGCTATTCCTTACAATAGCCTTTTTGAAGCTACCTTTATATTCCCTCAGTATGGTTTTTTTGGTTCATACAGGGAGAAGCTAAAAGGTACTGTGATGCAATGAAATTACAATTACTCACAAAATCATGTATTGGGTACTTGATAAACAGAAGCCATGTTAAACTGTTACTTTGACCTGGGCAGACCTTTTTTATTGATGACATGGCACAGTTTTCTCAAGTACACAATGAATTCTGACCTCTACTACTATAGTTTACATAGGATTGCCCTATAGTGTCTGCTTGTAACACACACTTTTAAAAAAATAAGCTCTAGAGGTCTTGTATAGCCATACATCAATGTAAAGAATAGAAAGGTTTTTTTAATGATGCCACACGAACGTGTATCTATAGATCTACATGACGTGTACAAGGTATGCGTGTGACCTCTCAGTCACGTGGATACACAAGGGTCATGTGTACGAATGGTTGTACAAGGGTCAGCTGCAGTGCACCTGAATACTCAAGCCTTACTGCAAACCATATTGAGGAATTGCAGGGGAGGTCCCTTACAAGTACCGATGCTGTATCAACATCTGTACGTGATGCCCCAACAGCCTGGTAATACCAGGAGTCGGTATCGATCAGAACAAAGCAATTTTAGCGGCGTTATACGCTCGCTACTGCTATTTCTACTGCCGTCGGCTGTACGGGTCGGCAGTAGTGTTCTAATTCTTTTTTAGCATGTTGGAAGATGCTTCTTCCATGGAGTCAAACGAGGCTTTATGCCATCATTTGTTCCGATACGAACAACATATCATTGAACGTACCTATTCGTCGTGTATGATGGAACCACAAGTGAATTATTCGTCGTGTATGATGGAACCACAAGTGAATTTGAAACATACATGGCAGAAATAAATCTCCTGTATGACACAATAAAATTCACACACGAGGCCAGCTTTGAGGAAGTCTCATTTCTGGACACCACGGTCTACAAAGGACCAAGGTTCAATAGCACTGGGATTTTAGATATAAAAACCCATGTGAAGCCCACCAACAAACAATTATATGTTCATGCCGACTCATATCACCCTACTGGGTGTAAGACAGGCATAGTCACTGGTGAGGCATTGAGGTACCTGAGAACAAACTCTCAGGAAGAGACATTCAAAGAATGGATGTCTAAACATAAACTTAACCTCAGAGCTAGGGGGTATAAACCCTCCAAGTTCAATGAAATACTCAGTTCCATAACCCATGACAAAAGAGTATCGTCTCTTGAGTCTAAATCCAAACAAGCCAGTGGGTCAGATCTCACATTTGTAAATACCTACAATGATGAGACTCCAGATGTCAGAAAAATAATTTATGACAACTGGTCACACCTACACACAGACCCTGTTCTTAAGGAATTGTTTCCAAAGCCACCAATCATGGCCTTGAAAAGAAACAAAACCCTGGCTAACTCTCTGGTTAAATCTAAACCAGACCCCTGGGTACCAGTAGTTGCAAATACAACTACGAGTACAGTTGACATGGGACGAATACACCGATCCATGGAATCAACATGCCATATCACCAAGTGTGTTAAAAGGACATGTATCCTTTGCCCAATTCTCTCCACAGACTGCTCCATTACGAGCAAAGTCTCTAGGTAGGTACCGGCATATTTCACGTACGAGTACCGAAAAATTGGTGATCCAATATTAAGTAAAAATTGTGACGCGGGTTGCAAATTGTTCAGGTGCATTAAATTCGAGTAAAAGCTGGTTTGTGTTCGTTTGATGGCTGTCGTGGACTGTTTCTGGATTTATCGGTATGTCGATACATTGTCTATGCTATGACACAGCTCTGGTTTATTTGAAACGTTTTGTTCAAAATTTCTGGCGCGTAGAAAAAATATGTACCCTTTAGGTTTGGTAGAACTTTTTTGTCTTTAGAGGTACCGGGAAACCGATCAGATTTAGGTACTCCCCAGGTCTTAATCTATATGGATTTCAAATTTCACGAACTTTGGTTGATGCCCAAAGCGTCATCCAACAGCCTATGTGTTTAAATATGGCACGTGCTATTCATGAAGCCAACTGACGTCAAACGTTATTAGGTGGTTAAGCACTGCCCATAAAACATAGTTTTGCAACTTTTTAAGAACATTTCTTACCTTTGAGTACCGTATTGCAATAACAAAGTTTAACTCTAAATAAAGACTACCATTATTTTCGAGGTACCGTAAAAAGAAGCATTTCTAAACGCAGTTTTGCTATAAATCTACATACTATGAAAATACCTTAATTTTTGGGCGATGCCCAAGGCATACCCCAGATTTTCTCAGGTAGTGACTCGTCCCCAGATATCATATTGTACATTGCCGCGAAAATGGAACTAACGCATGACTGTGCAACTTTCCAGTGTGCTTACAGCCCTACATGTAACCCTTTTAAGATGTTAGCATGCTGCAACGATCTGTTAGTGTGTCTTTTTCCAAATTAGGATGAAGACTGCAGAAGATTTTAAGAAGTTGATTGAAGGTTTTAGTGGTGATATCAGTGCAGACAATGCACTACAGGTTTCAGCAATAAGAAATGGCTTGGTAGTGCACATATATACAAACATAATGCAGCAAAGCATTTTTAAAACTGCCAAAATGGTGGCTTTTATTCATGAAGGAGTATGTGGGAATATTAATGAAGCTCATGGTGAGAATAAAAATTATGAAGAGCATCTTGAAAGCGTTTGGGAAGATATTGTTAATCTATTAGAGGATGAGTTTTCACTTCCTATTCAAACCACTGCTATACCATCTGTGTACTTATACTTGTCAAACCTCTTTGAAATTAAGAACTCCTTGCAAGAAATAAAGAGACAAAAACTAAGAGAATTACTCATTTCAAAGCGGATGCTCAGTCGCAAGTATCAAACTGTTATAAGTAAGCAACATGACAATCGTAAACTTAGACAAGCTTTGCCGGAGCAGATTGAAAGAAATTTGCATGCACATTTTAAAAAGGAGATAAATCAAAAAGATGCCACTTTGAAGCGGTTGGCAAATGAAAACTTATTATTAAAAAACACAGGTAATTTGCATAAAATAGCTTCATTAAAACATTCTTAGGTGAAAATGAGGTCTGCTCATAGGAAACGTGAAAAGTAAAGAGTGTGCTCTGAAGAGAAGTAATGCCATTATAAGTAAGAAGGTCCGCAATCTTGAGTTGGAAAATGAAGCATTAAGGGCTAATGTGGATTAGAACCACAATTTAGCACAATGCATCAGTACTAGACAAGACAAAAAAACTTACAGTACAGCATGTCGTAAAACAATATTCTTGCCTTCAGTATCAGGTGCCTGTATCAAGTGTATGTATAATGTTATACATGTATAAGCCGTTCTTGAGCACCTTGGAAATGTAACTGTAGATTGCCTTCCTGATCCTCAAACAGTTAGTTACTTTGCCTATGAATTAGGCATATTAAAAGCTGGTGAAATATTGTATGATAATGATAATGTAACCCTTTCATGGGATTCAATATCTGTGGAGGGACGTCATATTAATGAAGTTCATATCAGCATTGCAACAGTTACTCCCACTTCCTATGTGCTACAATTAGGTATGATTATGCTTCCACGACCCCATATTCAGACCTGTTTTAATGTTATTGTAAGTTCATACTGCTACTTATTGGAAACGAGGAAGCAGTCAAGAAGATGGAGATGATGTTTCAATGACGCTATATGAATTCTTAGTTGACTATATCACAGATGACTTGTACATTAGTGAAATTGATGTATAACACTATTCTATACTTCTTATGTGTGTGCAAGACTTGTAAAAAAAATTTGGTGTGATTATATTATAGATTGTAGTTGCTATAGCGAAGAGAACAAAAACCGTCACAATTTTTTATGCGCTACCGCATGGATTGCCATAGCCGCAAAATCCGATGTTTGGATCGCTATAACTTTTTCACTGCTTATGCAAATGCCACGTTTCACATATCATTTTAATTCATTTAATCTGCTCTTTAAGGCAGTACCAAACTTGGTGCAAAATATTGCGTTTGAAAAAAATTTACCCGTACCTACTCTAGGCGTAAACACCGTATATACGGTGAATTCGCCTGCTCCACCCCTAGACTAGTGTACCTCTTAGAATGTACACGGTGTGGAAAGCAATATGTAGGACAAACAGTGCAGCCATTCTCACAGAGAGTGGCGAAACACTTACTTCATATCCGACAAGGTGGACGGGATAAACTTCCTCTCCATTTTAACTCGGACGGGCACTCGGTAAAGGATATAATATTCCACCCGATTGCCTCTATTGGTGTACGCATACCTATTAAGGATGCGGAACAACAGCTAAAAGACCTTGAGACAATATGGATCAAGCGTCTTGCCTGTTTGCAACCGTTGGGTTTGAATTTTCTTCTTGTTGATAAACAAAGTCGCGTGATCGGGTAATATTACCCTGATTACGTTATTCATAGTAATTACGAAGTGTATCGCACCTCGTATCCGGTCTATCTATCCAATCCGTGCAAAGAGGAGATACTCCCCCTAGCAACGGAAGCTTGGAAACGCACAGTAAACAAAAAAGTTGTACCGTCTGTCGTTATACCACTGACGAAGCCTTAACACCTTATCGAGGTGGGCGAAACCGGTCTGGTATTGTTTCGTAATAGCGATTATTATATTGCTATCTTCGTATCACAGAACAATTGATATTTGAAAACAAAACACCATACGGTGGGTTGTACATGTTGTATTGCTCGACAATAATATTGTCCAATAGCATACACATAGCTATACAAGTTCCGAAAGGGAATTGCCCAGCTGATTACATCATATTACTGAGATCCAGTAAGTCGATGGAAAATCACACGGTGGTAAACTCCGTGCCAGTGTTGAGTCATTCACTGTCCCATCTTGGTTTCTCTCTTGAATAGACTAACAGTCTGCAAGAGATATAGAAACAAATACAAGTCAAGATACAAGTGATTGCTGGTAAATATATACCGACAATAACACTAGTCCTCAATACTTATATCCTTCCCACATAGTGGAGAAGTGGATTTCCCAGGGGAGAAAGAATCTCCTTGCTGCTCTAAATTACAACACCTTAATCAGGTGTGTTCTAAGTACTCAGTTGTACTGCAGCAGACCCTTGTACCAACATCTTACTCACAACCCTTTTCTTCCAAGGGACGCTCTGGCGCCTCCGCTACCTTTCGGGGTAGGTCCGGGGGCCCCGGTACATCTGGGGAAAAGACTACTCTTAGTGTCTCTGAAAAGGGACCTAAGAAGAAAAAGAGAAGGTCTAAGAACAATCATAGACACAATCTCTTTCGAAGGACAGAGGTGGTAAATTGTTTGACCATGGCACAGAGCAGCATCTCGTGAGCGAAGACGGCTATCCAATAAGGTTTCCCGCAGACAGAAGCTGATAAAGTTTGCGGACCGATCCTCAGCTGGATGGGCAGCAGTACATGAATACATTGATAATGACATAGCTGATGATGACCTAATGACCTAACCGATGATTCAGACAATGAGAAGCAAATGGATAGGGCCAAGCCTATTGCAGAGCAAAAATTGGCAAAGGGAAGTAGTGGCGCTATCCGCTACTCAAGAATGTCCACACCACTACCTCGAAGACAGAAAAAGACCAAAACCACATCAAAAATGGTATCACCTGATTTCTCTTATCCTGGACTCCCCTATCCCCCACATTAATTTCGAACTTGCAATTGATCATGGCTCTCCTCCCTGTGTAACTCCTTCCCCTACCCAAGGCATTTCAAACAATGGCAATAGAGTACTGGTCCAAGGACCCTACCCTATAACTACACCCTAACCTATTACCCTAACCATAACCCTTAATATTTAAATTATCACTTTTATATATATTTATTTGGCTGAAAAAACCGGGCCTATAAACCTTTTAACAGGAATAAATACAATGTTGCAGTGTTTTATAGTCTGTCAGTGCAACGAAGGTCAAATAATCGCTGCATAATAACCATTTGTAAATGAAAATAAAACACCATAAGCCTCTATCTATGGTGACTCGCATGCAAGCACATTTATATACTCGTGTTGTGTAAAGTTTATTTGCCAAAAGCAACACATGAGCACTGTTGTATAAGATGCTCAAACATCGGAGACAGCGACCTTTATGGACGCTGTGTACCAGGTACACTAGATGTTTAAAATTTCATTTAGGCAGATATGGACTGTAGTTAATTAACCTATAATCTGTTCTATACATTTATAAATAAATAAATTGATATGTATTCGTCAGTTGATTGTTTTTTGGTAATATCTACATGTAAATAAGAAGTGCTTTATCACCACAGATTGCTTCTTTAAAGTACACCGAAGCTCATTTTGACATCTCTGAAATATAAACTGAAAGTGACATGACACTGAAATCGGGGACCTTATCCAATGATCATTCTAGCCAATAAGAATGATGGTGTTAATTAAAACACCGGTGCCGTTATTACCAGTTACTGAGGGCTTAGTCCAGTAGAACTTTCAATGGGTCCAATTATGAGCAGTCCATATTATCTATCAAATTCAGTACATATTACTAAATTAAAGCCAATACAGGGATAACAGTAACCAAACGTACACATGCACCAAACACAAAAAAAAATTACCGAGGCTACCCATTAAATATGAGCCATTAACCATCTAAAGTTGCTTCCAACTCTTGTTTTGGTTACGTAGTACCATTCATTGTTTGCACTTGAAAAATTGCATGATGAATCTTATGTAGTAATCCCTAAATTATAATAAGTTACAAAATGACCACAAACAAACACCTGTAAGTTTGTAGTGTACCAATTTTTCAACAAAAAAAATGGGCCTCAAACATGAAAACCAATTTTATGGTCCCAGTATAAATATTCTGAGGCAACTGGATAAATGCTATGATGCCATGACATATATAACCATATGGCCTAGCTCAGTTCCCATCACAAATTGACATCCGTGATGTGGCCAAAGGAAACTATGCAGCATGCATGTATGATAAAAAGGTGTGGTATGGTATAGTAAATGATATTACTGAAGCGTTTGGAGACCTCTTAATCAAGTTCATGCACCCCAGTGGCCATTATGAACAAGTTTGTTTGCCAGGAAGTAGATGACACATGCTGGATTGAGGAAAGTGATATCCTTTGCACCATTGACCCACCTAGCTTGACCAGTTCAAGAGGAGGATATACCCTTTCACGTGAATCACTCAAAAAAGCTTTTAAAAACATTTGGATTATAGGCCCTGACATTTACCTTGTTCCTAAGTTGCTGCAGGAATACATGTATAACATTGTTATCTTTTTATGTGGTGCATTGTCAAAACAATGAATTTTATTATGCTTTTGTCTTAGTTGTAACCTAAATGAAGTGCTGCTACTTCCCATGTTTAGGTTCTTGATGTATAATATTAGCCAACCCAAGGTTTTAATATTTATACTTAATTATGACAACACTATTATGTAACTATAATACCATTGTAGAATAACTTGTCCCTTTGCTGCTAAACATTGCATCACACGTTATTGGTTAATTAACTTTATTGAATACCTAATATAGCACAATGGTATAAAAACTTTAACATGTTAGGGTAATAATAGTAATAAATACTTGACACGCGGTCCATGAAATTTTGATACCAAAATCAACAAAAAGTGCGAACTGCCTCAAACAAAGTGTTCGCTAGTAGGTTTTTGCAGCGATATTTGTATTGCATACGATAAAACGATCCTTTGGATGAAGATACACGTTATTTCTACATCTACATCTAGGGTTGAGGCACGCTATGTTGTCAAAGACAGCGGGTCGAGCTCGTTGCTGAAAACTGTACTCTTTTTTCCCCGCACATGATTGCTAATAACTTATATCATCAGGTTGCTCATTCCTATGTCTAATAGTCAATGTACAACCCTTGGCCTCGAAACAAGTCTGTAGCCATTAGAAACTCGACAGATGCCCGTTCCCAGACCATGGATATAGACACGCCACCATCAATTAAAATACTACCATCTATTTGTACATATACGGTACTATAGTAAAGCAAGCTACTTTTTGCGTTTTGTTTCTTCCTCCTCACTTGTCCATATTACTAAGAACATCTGTACTCTAAGGCAAGCTACTACGTGACCTTTTAAAACTTGAGACAAGATTTTAGCTCCTACCTGTAATTTGTAATGGTTACGTCATGAAGTACAGAGGAGCCCTTCTGTTTCCTGGGACAATCCTTGTGCTTTATACTCTTCTAATTTGCACAGAATACTCCCTGTAGCTTACTTGCACGTTTAATGATAGCAACTGTCCATAAAATGTATTAGCAATCAACCAATATATAAATCACAGTCAGTATATAGGAGCAACGTTATATTTTCCTAACAATTTATCCCTGTCAAGATATAGTAACCAAGTGTTTTCTATACGCTAGTTACATCCGGTTGTTAACCACTTGAGGCATGGCAATCGTCAACACATTTTTTGATTGAAAGTGTTCACTAGAAAGGCTAAAAAGTTAATTTATGTGTTCTATGGTCCACAACCTATCAGGTAAAACAAAAAACCTTCTTTGAGGACAATAATAAGTCACTTAAAAGCGTAGCTAAAAAAAGAGTACAGTTTGCGTCATTACCGCTAAAATTTTAGGAGGCCATCATGTTTGTCAGCATCTGTAGGACGCATTGATCACTTCTATGGAAATTTGAATACAGATCTTAGAACCAGCAATCAATGGGCTTTACGAATATATCCATTTCTGGCTTAAAAATTAACGCGCAACTAGTTTCATAATACACTGTAGCATGGTGTGCACTTTTTGGTATCAAAATTTCATGGATCCAGTGTTAAAAATCAATTTTCTCAATATCTGATAGTGATACAAGGGTGATTGGCATCAGTACTTTCCCTAATATATAAATCAAATCTGAGATGTGGTGCCAAAATAGCATGCCCTCTGGGTGTTCTGCCATAGAATGACCCTGAAAGGGTAACCTGCCCCAACAACTCCAGACTACCATCAGCTGTAACTCACTTTAACCCGCAACACATTTTAACTCATTCCAGACTTCTGCGCTGAGTATAGTCACTGCAGAACCTTTGTCCAGCAAATTATCCATTGTGCGACCCTCGACTAGTCCACGTGTCCAAGTAGCAGAGCTTGTTTCAATGCTACCCACCACCATTGCATTACATGCAGGGTTGGCTGTATAAATCCCTGCTAATATATGCACATAGTTTGTGTAATCAATCAATCAATCATAAATGCATACAGTGATTGAGTAATGCAACATAAATGTACAAGACCAAGTATGACCTATTTATTTTAGTGCTAAAGAAACAAAATTTAGGCTGATTACGGAGGAACACACAGGTCATAGTGGACATTATTATGGATTATGTGTAGCGAATAACTACCAGCTAACACATACTGAGAATGCTTAAATACAGGGGTGTAACAATGCCATGTTCTGTACTGGCATAAATAAGCCATTACATTTGCTTGGACCATTGTTGCAAATGCAAGGATTTCGTTATCTGTTCCCCATGTACCTAAAGAGTTCATTTGGTGATTAATTTGCAATAGCTTGACTTTCAGCAGGGGTTTCCCCACAAAAACCACATATATGATAGATCACGTGATAAGTAATTTTAATAGTTATAAAAATTAATTTTTACACACTTCCTGGGTGGTACTGAATGTTGATCATAGCATTGGCATGTTTTTAATAAACCGATAACTAACTTTTAATAACTACACATTCATAACTTAAGCTAATGATTGGCATGATTTTTGGTTTAAAACAGCATAATTTTACCATGTTCAGTTCTGGAGTTATGCCAATTCAAAGATTTTGCGCGACTTTTGGATCACCCTGTATTGACGCACACATCCAGTACGCATGCGCAATAATTAATTAAGATGTTATACTTGCTGCAAATAGAATAAAATATAACAATGCACACATAAATGACAGCTGGATCTCAGTTGGGGGGAGGGGTGCATTATGAAGGAGGTAAACAAAATGGAGTCAAATGATGGCAGTTGGTACAATGGTATGGGATAAACGAGTGTCAAGATGAATGTGGAAAGTCCATGTCAAAGGTCGGGGAGTCGAAAGTCTCATAGCTGGTGTCGGAAGTCTCATAGTTGGTGTCAAATGATTCATTGGACCCACCAGCAGCTGCCATATCACAAACTGAAGATTTGTTCATGAAAACCATAGATGTTGTAGATTTTCTGGGTCTGTGCTGTGAGCAGACCTCACACAGCTCAATGAACTTTGCCACTGCAGCACGGGGCAAGTAGCTGAACTCCTCTTGAATCTTAGACAGAGATATGGGTAGATGAAAGAATGAAATATGATAGACAGGATTAGGATACATACTCAATTGCACCATACACGTACATATCCCACATACATAATTGGGTTGGCAAATATTTTAAACTAATAGGTGGGATCTACAGTAGAGATTGCGTGACCAAACTTTGTACAACATGCAATTTTGCATGTGATCGAGCAACGCAACAACGGTCCAATTCTGCTGCTTTACATTTGACCAGTATTTTACAATACCAAACAGTGAAAACTTCAAAGGCTGTTTCACTCAGGAGTGGGTGCCAAATACTTCAAATAAAACAAAGTATACAACCGAACCTAAAGCTACATGTATTGTTTTGAAGCTTCTGAGGATGCAAGGAAGCTATTATGTATGCGGCTTACGAAAGCCAACTTCTATAGCTCCAAATCTCCACCGCCCATTCTCGCAGCATTGATCTTAGATATCGTGGGCCGTTCAGAAGTCTGGGGACTGTACTAACCAATTATCACATCAAATGACGTTTTATTTCCTTCAACTGTTGTGTGTGAGGTATGCTCAGCCCAAAGGATGTAGTTGAATTTTGTCTTCATATAAAGGCGAGATTTGAGCGGGAAACATCTCCGTAACAGATTGCATAAAAATTAATGAACAGAACAAATCAATAGGTATAAGACCTCTGTACCTACAAACCAAATTTGAAGCAATTTCACTACTCCTACCTAAAATTATGGCGGGTTTGAACCCGGTCGGGTATCGAAGATTGCAATACTGGTATGGAGCATGTGCAAGACTCAAAAATGTATTTTACCATAGATAAATGGTGTGGTATGAACTGTTGAAAATCAGACATCAATAGCGTTTAATGTTCGGGAAATATAGCGATTCAAACAGCATATCCAGAAATGCGCGGTCAAAGGGAATTGACAATTGTTGCGGTTTGTACATTCGCGTAATCTTCCGGATAACTCCCATAGAAAATGAACGGCTGTTTATAAACTTGATTGTTACTTAATAATGTAATGAGTTACAACTTTTGTGGCTATCAATATTGCTTCAGATATATACGATCTTGATTTAGCTGAGCAAAAAACAACCGCTTTGTATTGAAAATTGTTGTAGTTTTTGTGAAAACAGTACTTTCCATAGACATGTATGGAAAATCACCTTTTTCATACCTAATTAATGTATTCTGCAGCTCATAACTCTTACACCAGTTTAGATTCAGATTTTGTGGGCCCCCAGAATAAGAGACCATGCAGTTCAATTATTTTTAGAGATATTTATAAATTTTTACCTAGTGTAGATTTCGGCCATTTGAAATTTTAAATTGTTTTGGGTCACAAGGACTAAGATCTAATTAGCGCCATCTTGTTGGGTGTTTTTAAAGTAGCGTCCATGGATACGGAATACAGTGGTGTTCACCGAAAGAGGGGAAAAATGCAATAATGCACATTTTTGATTTTATCTCATGAATGGTATATAATTGTATCATGCCAATTACATTTTTAGATTCAGCATCTACCTATGAACAGAGTACATTTGCTTTAATTCAATTATAACTTGTAAACAAAACAATGCACCATAGTAAACAACTGCTGGTCAGGTTGGATGTTCAAGGCTGTAACTCCTCTATACTTTGTAGTTAAGCTACCAAATTTTTTTTGTATGTACCCAATACAGGTGAGTACCTATAGTGTTGTGTTGAGCTCTTAAGTCTCACTCGCTGTGGAGATCGGTAGGAAAGTATCGCTTTTCGGAGGGAGGCGTGGTCTTCGTATGAATTCGGACAAATTAGTTTGACTTAAGAATTAAAATTGACTTTTTCTAAATGAGAGGTCTCTGGGGTATCCATATAATTTATAATATTTTTTTGGCAGCTTGCTATCGGCATTAAACAATCCATGAAATGCTAAAAATCGTTACATCGAAAGCCATTTTTCAACCGTTTTTAGGATTTCTCCGTATATGGTAGTAAACGTGTAGCACATAATCATGATATTTGCATTTGTACTTATTCTATCAAGTATTCTACACGTAGAAATGCTTTTAAAAGTTACGTACAGTGCTTACAAACGCAAATACTATGATTCTTTGCTACATTTTTACAATGATATACGGAGAAATCCTAAAAACGGTTGAAAAATGGCTTTCGATGTAACGATTTTTAGCATTTCATGGATTGTTTAATGCCGATAGCAAGCTGCCAAAAAAAATATTATAAATTACATGGATACCCCAGAGACCTCTCATTTAGAAAAAGTCAATTTTAATTCTTAAGTCAAGCTAATTTGTCCGAATTCATACGAAGACCACGCCTCCCTCCGAAAAGCGATACTTTCCTACCGATCTCCACAGCGAGTGAGACTTAAGAGCTCAACACAACACTATAGGTACTCACCTGTATTGGGTACATACAAAAAAAATTTGGTAGCTTAACTACAAAGTATAGAGAAGTTATAGCCTTGAACATCCAACCTGACCAGCAGTTGTTTACTATGGTGCATTGTTTTGTTTACAAGTTATAATTGAATTAAAGCAAATGTACTCTGTTCATAGGTAGATGCTGAATCTAAAATGTAATTGGCATGATATAATTGTATACCATTCATGAGATAAAATCAAAAATGTGCATTATTGCATTTTTCCCCTCTTTCGGTGAACACCACTGTATATGGCGACATGCAACATAATTAATTAACTGGTACGTTAGCTTAGCCGAGCTAGCTGGGCTACTTAGCTAGCTTAGAGCACATAAATTAATACACTATAGTTAAGTTACTGAGTAGCTGGCTTGCTCGAGCCTAGGACATCTATGCTGGCTGTACCATGGACTACTAACTACTAGCATTAGTCGTTGGCTGTACCAAGTGAGAGTATATATGTAAGTGTACACTTCTTCGCGTGAGCGTGTTCTGTGCGAGCGTGAGTGCGTGCCGCTGCGTGTGTATGTATGTGAGTGCGCGCGTGTGTATGTGTGTGTGCGCGCGCGTGTATGTGTATATGTGTGTGCATTACCAGTGTGATAAGGGAGTGGCTCAATAATGGCACTGATATTGGTGAACACACATGCACACACACACACACACACACACACACACACACACACACACACACACACACACACACACACATACATACACACAACACATAAACTTCTACACACTGGTGTGTGTGTGTGTGTGTGCGTGTGTGCGTGTGCGCGCGCGTGTGCATGTGTACAAAAGTGTGTACAAATTTTCTGTGTGTGTGTGTGTGTGTGTGTGTGTGTGTGTGTGTGTGTGTGTGTGTGTGTGTGTGTAAGTAATAGTAGGGCTGTAATAGTAGGGCTGTAATAGTAGGGCTGTAATAGTAGGGCTTAAAAAAACTGAACTAATTTTTGGAAGGCTACATGTACTGGTCATATAACATTTGTTTGCATAGTTTACATACATGTACCAGTACATGTAGACATACTACAGGTTCCATGATAGATGGTGGTGATGAACACTTAGGGAGAGAAAGGTTGAAGATGAGGAAGTAAGGCTGCCCAGGTCTTCCTAACACTATTGGAAGTGGGGCTGCCCAGGTCACCAAGGGACGAATACATACTGCCAATCACACCTTGTGCTCTGATCTGGGGTGGTGTGTGTGTCTGATGCACTACGCTAAGTCCTGTGAAGCCTGAGGTACAGAGGCACCAGTTATACTATCATGAAATAAATTCCAAAGCCATCTTTACTTAAGACCACCAACTCTGGTATATTAGTGATTGCTTTGATTGCTTGTGTGTGTTGTACATCTGTATGGCTGTACCAGTACATAAACATATGTGTGTGTGCATGTGTGTATGCATGTAGGTGTATGTGTGCATGTGTGTATGCATGTAGGTGTATGTGTGCATGTGTGTATGTGTGTGTGCATGCATGTGTGTATGTGTGTGTGCATGTGTTTGTATATGTGTATGTGTGGATGTGTGTGTGCATGTGTGTACATGTATGTGTGTGCATGTGTGTGCATCATATGTGTATGCATGTGCATGTATGTGTGTGCATGTGTGTGTGATGTATATGTGCATGTGTGTATATGTGTGAGTACATGTATGTGTGTGTATGGAAAGCTTTCCAATGCTACAGTGTAATTGGTGCCCTTGGTACATCTAGGGACATTGCAACAGCTTAGGAAGCCTTGCATATGGTGGCAGTGAATATTATTGCTAACCTATCACTACAGATTATGGCAGGGAAAGTTTACATAAGACTAGCAGCTGAATAGTGTACATGCACATGTAGCTTTCTTCACTATACTTCAAAAGGACAGCACTATCAAGCACATACATGTAGGAAGGTATTAAAAAAGGTGGGGGATGAAAGTTAATGAACATGTCTGGGGGGGGGGGGGGGGGGGGGGAGGCAGAGTGACCTGACCTATATGTTGGAATTTTTAGGATGGCATGTGGCACTCCCCTTATACATATGGTACTTAACTGGGGGGGGGGGGGGGGGGGGGGGGGGGGGGGGAGCAAAAAGATGGAGGTAATGGCCCCTATGCTTCCTGTGCCACTGACCGTACCACCACTTCACAGGCACTGCACCATGGCACTATCTCACAAGCACTGCACCGTAACACTATGTCACAGCCATGGACTCTCAATCGTGCCAACACAGTACATATGCCTTTGATATTATTAAACTCATAGCCACATTATAATACATCGCAGACATCAGGGGATTGATTCACTTAGTAAAAGTGAATCAATCCCCTGATGTTGCCTTTGAAGTATCAAGGGCATTTGAAATTTTTCTATTGCTTTGCACTTTTCAACACACATACATACACACATACGCACACATGCACACACATACATACACACACGCACCACAATCAGTATGTACCTGTACAGAAATGGTGTGGGAACAAGTGTACAAAAAGAAAAGGTAATAACTTATTATTATTATTTCTTTTCTAGGGTTCAATATCAAGAGTTGCATTAAAAGTCTGTTTGGGACTGTTTCTATGGAGATGAGGCGACATATTACTCGAGAACACTCCTGTATCTATTTTTGTACTGGGGAAGAGCAGCATCAGAAACCCAATGCTGAGACTGACCATCCGGAGTGTTCAACACCTCCAGGGGTATCCACCTTAGGCTCAACAAATTTACTTAAATACCCCTACATTCCACTCTACTCAGCTGGCATGCACTTCTTCATCAAGCAAACCAGGTTGGCGTGTCCAGTTCTAGCAATGGAGGCCTACAGATAATGCTGCCAGTGTTTCACTCACCCCTCTTCCACTTCAAAAATGGGACGCCACTCGCATCTAAGAATTTCCGCTCCACCTTCCTATCCCTGGTATGGTGGAGCAATGTGGCTACAATCCAGCCAAATACAACACTCGCATTGGTGCAGCCAGCAGGTTCTCACTGACACCGTTACATGCACTCATTGTTAGTAATAGCAATAGCAGAATTGTGTATGTTTATAATGCACATTACATGTTCGCACTAACCACACACTGTGTAGAGATAGGGGTTTTGGGGGGGGGGGGGGGGGGGGGGGGGGGGGCGTTTGGACCTGCTGCCAGCAAGCATTGGCATAACATTGGGGGGGGGGGGGGGGGGGGGGGGTAGAGTATGCTTTTAACCTGATGCAGAGGCTTTGGCCTAGTGATAGACTGCTCAGCGCTACAGAGGGTACACATAACGCTTTTCATGAAAGCATTGGGATAGTGCTATTTCATTATTGGTGAAGCCCCACGAAGGTGCTTTGCAGTAAAATTAAGCGCTTTATGTGTAGTACTGACTCTGGCCTGACCATACACATGTATGCAGATAAAGATTCAAAATACGGCACGTACGTGCATGCAGATTTGATGTTAATCGATCTAGGTAAGGCTGAAATGCCTACGTAGCCTAGGTCGCCAATTGCTATACAGGGTGTCTACGAAAGAACGCAACGCTTTTGAACGGGAATAACTTTTGATAGGATTAAGCAAAAAATCTCATATTTTGAAACTGAGTTGGTCGGTTTCCTCAAATTTTTTTCCATCCTTTTAATTAATACATTATTAATCATGCTAATTAATTTTAATAAGCACAATAGATTAGCTGATTTTGAAAGTTCGTATGTGTTCACGTATCGACTGTGAAGCTTCGTTCAAAATATTGGATTTTTTTCACATTCACAACTAAAACTGCAACCTTCTACCTATTTCTCTTCGCGTACGCATGCGCACACGACCTCGTCCTAAGACTTAATTCTGTGATAAAATAACTAATCTCAATCACGTGATACAATTCGGAGGCGGATCTTCTTTTTAATGCAATGCCCCACCTCCTTCGTGGGTGTTACAAGTCAGTGCCAATTAACATGTTTACATCCGATGTAGTGCGCACCAATTAGCACTATCGTATAGACAGGCACTAAACCGAGCGGCAGGTACTACGGGTTGATATGAATTTGACATGTAATGCCATTCTGTGAGTTAGGACACGGAGACGCACACGTTAAACTTATAGCGCAAGTTATTACACAGTACACGCAAAAATGTGCTGGTCGGTAGTCTATCGATCAAATTCTTAGGTATCTGACTAATGTTTCAAGCCTGCAGCTAGGTTTTAGATAAGTTATTGTTTTTTTTAAAGAGAAGGCATCCCACATCAATTTTTTTTTAACGACTTAGACAAGCCATTGCACGATGGTTTCATTTTCATTGTACTACTTTGCAAGCCTGTTAGCTGGGTATGGTTGATTTATGTGATTTCATTTCATGGCATTCAGTAATAAAATTTTTGGATGATTAGGATGACTTGTTTTTTTTTTTTTCTTGTTGCACACAAATGAGCCTATTAGCTGGTTTTCAAATCATGTCTGTGTGTGCATAAATATTGGTGGATGCTTTGCTTTAGAATAGACTCTTGTTATGTACCTTTAAAAAGACAACTTATGAGGGTGTAGTTTAATAATGTTGCAAGCTTTTGTGTATAGAAAATGATTATGGTACTTGGAATTTGCAAAAGCATCCTTTGACATTAAGTTGCAAGTGCAATACGGACCGTCTATGATAGGGAAGAATGCTATTTCAGAGGATCATAGTGTATGTTAAAGAATGTGCTTGGAAACCTGTGAGCTTTTAGCTGTGTCTATTGTTTCTTTGAAAGTAAGGTTAAGGTAATCTCTGTTTAAAAATACACCTGCAGGTTTTAGATGTTGGGGAATGTTGCGGTTTTCGTTTAAAGAAAGGTGTGCTTTGCATCATTGTTTAAAATTCTTGCTGTTGCTTATGTGCTGGTTGGTAGACTATCGATCAACATGTTTCAAGCCTCCAACAAGGTTTTAGATAAGTTTTAAGAGAAGGCATCTCAGATCAAAAAATTTTTAACGACTTAGACAAGCCACTCATGGTTGCATTGTCAATGTATTACTTTGCAAGCCTGTTAGCTAGTTCCCATATCATGGTGTGCTTAAGTAAGGGTAGGGTTGATTTATGTGATTTCATGGCTTCAGTAATGGAATTTGCTTGCAACAAGTTGTGATTTTATATAGCTATTTCCTTACCATAATGTGTGCTAACTGCTGCTTATGGATATAGACCCTCTGCTTTAAGAGTTCCTTCATGCAGAGTGTGCTTAAATTTCTAATTTTGCAACCCATTAGATGATCGATTAGAGATGAATCAAAAAATCCTTTTTTAAAGCACCTAAGAAGAGTGCTGTTTTTTAAGATAGGTTGTGCTTAATAAAGTCATGAGTCCTATAGCTAGTTACTACAAATGTAGATCACAATCTGTGCTGTTGTTTAAGCATGGATACTAGGTTTCCATGTCTAGGAGATACCTGTTGTGATTTGAAGAATTACTTTAGTATCGACTAATATTGCAAGTGGTTTTGTGATGCTTGGATTTAAGAGTGGTATTATTTCGCCATGTTGTGAGCAATTGTGTGTCGAATTAGTGGTAGCATAAAAAGGGTAAAATGTTTGGGAATTCAGCTGTATGTCTTAAGAAAGCATCATGTTTTGTTAGCTACAGATTATAATATGCTTATGAGTACTACATGTACATGTACATGTACAGTTGCAAGCCTAGCTTTTAAAAGTTCGAATAAAAGTGTGCCTTCCTACCCCATCCTGTCTCCTCTTGGTCTTAAAATAATTTTCTGTGCGTGAGTGTTGTTTATGAGTACTACCTGTTGAGGACCCAGTATAGCTAACCATCTTTTCATTGGTTAACCAAGGCTTCCTTCTTTCCTAACCCTTCCTGTCCCCTCTTGATCTTAAAATAATTCTCTGTGTGAGTGTTGCTTATGAGTACTACCTGTTGAGGACCCAGTATAGCTATCCAACTTTTCATTGGTGAACCAAGGCTTCCTTCTTTCGTACTTATTCTTGTTCCCTCTTGTGTGTGTCTCTTCTATGTGTGTCTTACCGGTTGCTTAACGGTATCGGATAACCGGTAAGTGGTAAGGACAAAACTTATCGATAGTTGACCCTACATTCAGGCTGCACTTGGTAACCCCATAACGCATCAGTGTCTCTCTCATGACAGAGCATCCTTAATTGGAACTAGAACCCCATAGTAGTTGCTACACAGCTTTGTTCTTGACATGGCCACAAACACTGCTGCTCTGGGGAAGGTATATTGTATTCAATCAAATGTGTGTCTGCCATGCAGATGTGAGCTGTTCTTGGCCAATGTTATTAGGTGGAGATGGAGAAGAGGAAAGGGAACACCATCCCACCAGGATGAGGAGTGGACCACTCTGGAAGGGTGGGTGTATGTGTATGTCTGTGTCTGCCATGTCCCATAGATATGTTGCCAAGGGGTGTACTGCTTATCTACAGGTGTGATGTTGTGCTAGCTATCCCTCATTTGCTCTCCTCCCCTTCTTTTCTTCTTTCCCTCCTCTCCACCTTCTCTTCTCCCTTCCCCTCCTCTCCCTCTTTACTTCTCCCTTCCAGCTGGATATAATTGGCCATGATGGTAGAATTATTCTGTGCTAGCTGTATTCAGTGATGGTCCTTTTGCCCACCACATATGAAAATGGCAAGCAATCTGGTAAGCATCTTTGATGTGAATGGCCAATTGCTTTAATCATATACGTACTCACATCAAGGACTGACTAAGGCATTTAAGGTTATCATTCAAATGTCCATCCCTAGCCTGCATATGAACTGTTGTGTTTTCAAAACACACACATATACTAATACAGCACCATTTTGTCACTTACTTTATCATATTTTGCTGTCAAACCCTGCATGGACAGATAAGTGTCATCAATGTATTTTCATTTTCAATATATAGACATATGTCTTAAAAGCTTTTTGTGCATTATATATTTGATCACTAGCAGTGTGTCTTTACTGGATTTCATAGGACATGAAATCAAGAAACAGTAAAGCAAGAACAGGAAGCCATAAATTCTTTCAATGTATATATATATATATAATTATAATTATATATATATACACTAAGAGAGCCCATGTAAAGGTCAAGACACTTCTTAAAAATGCTATGAAAGGATTTAATTAACCCTTCCTGTACTCCATTGCCAAATACATACACACTGGAAGTCACAGGGAATCTCCATAGCCCATGATATGAGAGGCAGAGTTCGAGATTGAAAGAAACAGGACATAGTTAGGATTTAACTCTTTGACAGTCAACACGGATAACTTAGTTAATTGATTATTTGCGAGTCATATTTTAATTATCGGCGGGCATGTATATATAAGGACTTAATGCCCCATGCAGTTTAATTCACCACCAGCCCAATTGATCCGCTACCGGAGAGATGTAATTATGAAAAACGTGCGAAGAAATTAAGGCTGAGGAAGAAACCCATTCCATCATTTGTAGACAGGTACCAAAGTTCATGTGATGTATTGAACCATGCTGGCATGCATGTACATTTTCAGAGATCAGCATATATCATTTACCTTTGTAATTGACTCAGTCATGCCACAAACATGTGGTAGGGTGAAATGTTTTTAAAACCTTGCACTTCTAACCATAACTGGATCCTCCTATGTATAGGAGCATCTAAGGTCAATTTGTCGCAGATCTATTGATTCTATCTTCTATAATGTTTACATTGATGGAAGATATGATGGCCGGGTTTTTTGAAAAACTTAACCCCAAGGAGTTGACATGTTTTTTTTTTGCAAATGGCCCATAATCAACTGTGATATGTAGTAGGTTATAAAAATGTACCCTGCATTTATAGACTTGATAAGCTTATCGATCTTCATAGGTGGAAGGTATAGAGCATTTTCTATATGGAGTTGCCATAGATGAGGGGTACAAAGGGAACAGAGAAAATAGTCTTACCTTAGATGTGTTGTATCCAGAAGTGAGCAATTTAAGGAAATCACTATTGCGGAATTATAACGTCTTATCTATCACCTTAATGTTTAATCTCCCGGAATCCTTATTTAAGGATGGCCATCCTTAAATAAGGATGATGACCACTTTCTAAGAGGATGATGCACACTTGGTGCTTTATTTTAGATTTGTGATTAACTAGATTCAAGATAAAGCAGATTAGCGTTACTGCCGCGATTAAAACAGGTTTGACTAGCTCAAAAACCGGTATTACAGTGAGTCTCGTTATGGCGAAGCCGCCATTTGCCATTGGCGATATAGAATAGTGAGCCAATTTACTCAAATCGAAGGAAGGGCATGTTTCTGAAAGCTGAAGTAGTAGAATGTAGACTGTCAGAATCAGATGGACCCGTCTGTGGAACAATATCCACGGCGATACGCTGGCTCACGACTCACGTACATTGTACGTACCGCGCGGCCCGAGGCGCGGCCAGTGTACAGGCATAGATATTACCTCTAATATCTATGGTACAGGTACTGATTGCATACACTCGAAAGTGTCAAGCTATAGCCATAGATATTAAGCAACCCTGCTTAGTTACCGAGAGAGCCACAGAAAACGACGGATGTAGTTTCTCAGTATGGATGGGACGTACAGTAGGCGGGCCACAAGGCCTATATACCCTAGGTGACCGTTATTCCATAATCTGTGGTGGCAGCAACAGTAGGCCTAGGCACCTCGAGTCTGATTAATTGGGGCTAAGAATTGACAACGCTTCCTACATCTCCCGTAAACCCCCCCCCCCCCCCCCCCCCCCCCCCCCCCCCCCCCATCCATCATTGTACATGCCCGGGTACTGTATGCATGAAATGATAGGAATAGAAAGCACACTCAGTGTGTTCAATGGAGCGCAACCACATGTAGTGCACGTGGTCATGCACTGGTTTCAGCGAGGCTGTAGGGATACATCCACGCTGGCGTTTGACCAGAAGATAGCATCAGTACACGTACGCGTACAAACGCTTGATATTAATTTTGAAGTGTTATGATGTAAATGCTCATAACTTATCGACCACAAGTTATTTTTTCAACGAATCAGGTTGTGAGTATAGCTGGGTTAACTGACTATCACAGAAAATCAAGAGTTTTAAAACCACTATGGTTTTTGAGGTCAATAACCTCTACTGTTGTGATCCTTATTAAAGGATGGCGTCCATCCTTAAATAAGGATGTGCCACTTCATCCCAGTTTTAAAATATGGACATTGATCATATTGACATCATTTACAGTTTGTTATGGAGGCTAATCAGTATACAATTGACCAATAGCATTTATGTTATCTAAGTTGCTTGGTTAGCAAAAGTATGCGATGCAAAAGACGATCCTTTTTTAAGGATAATGACATCTTTAAATAAGGATTTTTCCCTGGAGATTAAACATTAAAAAGTTGATGATCTGTTTGATTTCCAACAAGCAACAAATGAAACGTAAAGAAGCGGTCCAGTACTATGTTTTATTTTGTTTTTTTTTTCACAGATATATACATGTATATTATTCTACATATATACATACATGTACATACACCACAATAGAGGAACATTGGAACGTTTTTGTTAATCATGCTACACCAAAGGTATCAGAGATTCACTGATTGTCAGTTCAATAGAGGCTGGGAGGTGTATAGCATGTCCTTGATTTGATCGCGCTCCTCTGATACATTGTATGGAAGATCGTAAAAGAGAGAAGGATAGACGGCAACGAAGCCACCCCATTGTCTGACTGTATGATGTGCCCCATTTGTCAGCTAGCAGTGATGCCAAACGTTTGTCAGTAGGTGGTAGTGGCAATGCTACCCATGCCTAGCCTAGGCCTCCTGTTGAAGAGAGGACGATTGGAGTGAATGAAGCTCGCTCAATTTCCCGAATTCGAAGTTCGTATTTTCTCTTTTTAATGTTTTCATGTTTTCGATAGCAACTGGATGGTGTGGGAGTCTGATTATGTGAAAAATCTAATGACGTAATGACTGTAATTTGTATTTGTGTAATGAATAAATGCAATGCAATCAACATACAACTGCATACATTTGTTGTGCTTGTTATCCATGTCACGTGCATGCGTACTTACATGCAAATTAACAAATGAATTGCAATGCTTGTACCATAAATAATCTATGCTTGCAATTGTACACACGCACAGCCTGCATGTGTACGCGCACAACAAATTCCGGAATATATTACCCGGAGGCGTGCCCGGAGGATAAATTTTTACGGGGGATAATCTATTTCGTGACACCGGCTCGACCGCTCGACATAGAGCAGTTGACATAGAGCAGTCGACATAGAGCAGTCGACACAGAAACGTCGACACAGAAACGTTGACACAGAAACGTCAATACAGAAACGTCGACGTAGTTGGGCGTGGCCCAGCGGAAGTACTATTTAGGCGTGGCCCTTAGGAAGTCGACACGGGTAAATTAGGGCGTGGCTATCGGAAGTCAAGAGTACTTACCAATATATGGGCTGTTGTTACCTTAATAAAAAGGTTGGTTTCAATAGCACCTCGTCGTTTCAATCCGAGGCTGCTAATCTTTGCCTTCACGTATATCCGCAAGACAAGTATAGTCTCGGCCCCAGACCCAACGGACGGCGGATGGATTACATCACCGCTACGCGACGCGTAGCGGTGATGTAATCCATCCGCAGCTGCGTCCGTTGGGTCTGGTGCCGAGACTAGCGCAAGTACGCCAATATAACGGCAATAGGTTTGCACTGCCTCCAGTATCGCACTATGATCCCTAGAGAATGAAAATGGCAGATCTGCGTAGTGCATGGTAAGGCTTATACCACACATCCTACGCCACGACGAGGTGCTATTGAAACCAACCTTTTTCTTTTGCAACAAGCCATTAAGGTAACAACAGCACATATATTGGTATTGTAAGTTCTCTAACAAAATGTTGACTTCCGATGGCCACGCCCTAATTTACCCGTGACAGGCGTGTCGACTTAAGGGCCACACCTAAATAGTACTTGCGCTGGGCCACGCCCAAATACGTCGACGTTTCTGTGTCGACTGCTCTATGTACTCTGCTCTATGTCAACTGCTCTATGTCAAGCGCACAATGCTCTATGTCGACTGCACAATGCTCTATGTCGACTGCACAATGCTCTATGTCGACTGCACAATGCTCTATGTCGACTGCACAATGCTCTATGTCGAGTGCACAATGCTCTATACACTGCAAAAACTAAAGCGCGATGTTCACTCTTTATCACTCGACAACGTGCGAGTGAAACCCTAAATGAGTGAAAGGCACTTAATTTATGATTTAGCACTTTGATAAACTACGAGTGAAGTAATTAAAGTGGCTAGCACTAATGTATATATAAACACGTTGCAGGTAAAATTTATATCATACGCATACAATACACGATGCCGGTAAAATTTAAATCCGTTATTACTTCATTCTGTATATTCATAAGTAATATTAAAGCCGTTGAAGAGGCCGCTTATGGTTCTGACCAACAGATCCGTCTGGTCCTGTTTCGGTAGCTCTGTTGAACTTTTAAAACCATCGCCCATAATATGATATGAATCGGCCGATATAGCGGACAGCGCCGCGTATTGG
Source organism: Spongilla lacustris (assembly GCA_949361645.1). Classification (NCBI taxonomy): domain Eukaryota; kingdom Metazoa; phylum Porifera; class Demospongiae; order Spongillida; family Spongillidae; genus Spongilla; species Spongilla lacustris. Next base: position 1,943,309 of record OX442421.1, read on the forward strand.
GACCACCACGGGCCCTACCCACGGGTTTATTAGATCCACTATTGTTTTTAAAATGAAAGAACTTTTCTCACGGGCCTGCAATACTAATAGTAATAATAGCTGCGTTTGCTGCATGGGCTGAGCGAGGTTATATTACTAGCTTCGCAATCATGTACTTGTACGAATGTAACTGCCAATAATCAGTTATATATCGCTGTGACTAATTAATGGCCCCCCCCCCCCCCCACGTCTCATACTCAGACCCAAATCCACAGCTGCAGATAACGTTGATGTAGAGACATATCCACCAGACCACCCCCGTATAAATGCGTCTATTTTTGTAAGTTTTGTTATATGCAATACTGTGATTTTGATTGTATTTTTGACTTTTGATATAGTGCCACACATTTCAATACTTTGATTTGATATTGGATCCACTCATTTCAAGTGGTACAAAGTGTTTTAACCGGACCATTCTTTTTTTCCCCCCATAACAGTACACCTAGGACGTGCTTTAGATAAGTGTATGTCTCTTTTTTTATTTTTATGGGGCACCCCGCCTCGTGCCCTTCCAAAAATTGCGCTGAGTCACACACACACACCTCAGCTGCCATCCTCGCTTAAAATATATGTACAATGAGGAGACGTGTTTTAAATACGCAAATCAAAAGGTTTTATACGCCAACTGATGGCGTGCGCTTATGGTTTTTGAGGTCAGCTAAACAAATTGTATACGTTTATTCATACATCCCCGCCGCGGCCGGGTCAATGACTCTTCCCCAGCCTCTGCCTTATATTTGCCCATACTGCGAGGGGCCCTCCCCCCCCTAATAATATGAGGAACACAATGCAGAAAAATTTAATTTATAATTATAATACATATAATGTGTTTATTGTCTTCCTTGTATTATCCTGGTATAAAATTCATAATGAAAAAAATAATACATAATAATTATACAAAGATACGCATGCACACAAAACTACTTAATGTCTTCAGCCACTTTGTTCCAGCAACATTGATGCAATTAAAATCATACGGTCAGCTTGTTATGCCCCTTCATCACATCCTCCTCCTCTTCCTGTTCCCACCTCATGGCTAAACAGGAGGGTTAGCACAGTGGATGATATCGATGACACACACCATCGTTGATGATGGCATTTCTAGGGAGGGACAATTAAAAAATTTTTTAAAGGGAGTAACTTACCGTCATCTTATCACGCATGCAGCAGTGTGCTGAGAGGTCCACATTAAAGTCTAGCCACTGCACCTTCTGTGGGGGGATCATATTGAAGGACCTAGTCATCACTCTTGTGAAGACCCAGGAGTTGGTCTATTAGATCACATTGATGTGTGTACGTGTGTACTTCACACTGATGTGTGTATATGTTTATTTCACACTGATGTGTGTGTACATGTTTACTTCACACTGATGTGTGTACATGTTTACTTCACACTGTACCTGACATTGTAGAAACTGTACATAGTCAACTGTAAATGGTCTGTACAAAAAGGTCCATCCACAAGAACAGATGTGTTGCTAGGGTCGTAATTAAGTCCGTTGCTATGAAACATTTGTAATCAAGGGGCGTAGCCTTTTTGTAAAACGTTACAATGCAATGAAACAGTTGTGTTGTATAGTATCATAGCTGTAATTATATTTCATGACCATATAAGAATAATTCACTTTTTCAATTACATGTATACACAGGAAGTAATGGCTATTCATGTTGAAGTCCGGAACACATCACTGGAACACAATGACACAGTGCAGAGATACCCACAGCACACACCCCTGCCGGGTATATACCTAGGATTAGTGAATGTCCCCTAAATATGTATGTATCTATCTATGTCCCTCCCTCCCCACCACAATGTCCCCCTCTCCCCACCTCAATGTCCCCCTCTCCCTCCCTCCCCACCACAATGTCCCCCTCTCCCCACCATAATGTCCCCCTCTCCCCACCTCAATGTCCCCCTCTCCCCACCTCAATGTCCCCCTCTCCCTCCCTCCCCACCACAATGTCCCCCTCTCCTCACCTAAATGTCCCCCTCTCCCCACCACAATGTCCCCCTCTCCCCACCTCAATGTCCCCCTCTCCCTCCCTCCCCACCACAATGTCCCCCTCTCCTCACCTAAATGTCCCCCTCTCCCCACCACAATGTCCCCCTCTCCTCACCTAAATGTCCCCCTCTCCTCACCTAAATGTCCCCCTCTCCCCACCACAATGTCCCCCTCTCCCTCCCTCCCCACCACAATGTCCCCCTCTCCTCACCTAAATGTCCCCCTCTCCCCACCACAATGTCCCCCTCTCCTCACCTAAATGTCCCCCTCTCCCCACCACAATGTCCCCCTCTCCTCACCTAAATGTCCCCCTCTCCTCACCTAAATGTCCCCCTCTCCCCACCACAATGTCCCCCTCTCCCTCCCTCCCCACCACAATGTCCCTCCCTCTCTACCTCAATGTCCCATTTTGTCTCCCACCGGACACCTTCTCCATCTAATGCCCTCCCATTCATCACTTCCTTTCTCGTGCATTCCTTCTCAAATGCCCATTTAGAAGCCTACTCATCCACCCTCCATTCCTCCTAATGTTCCTCCCCCCCCCACCCCCCCTCTTCATCACCTCACCTCACTTCCTCCCCTCCTCCTCCTCCTCCTAGCTCCCAGAGGGACAGTCCACAGAGCAGCAGATAGCTGGGTCATTCCAAAAACGTTTTTACCACCCTAGTGTCTAATCTGCATTATATTACCCATATTTAATACCTACTTAGAAACATACACTTTCACAATATAATTGTATACCCTATCACTCTTTGTTTACCAGATACACTGCCTTGAATAATTAATTTTCCCCCTTTTTTGTTTGCTTTGAATGACTACTGCTTCCCCCTTACAGTGAGCATGCTCATTTTTTGTGCACAAGAGGAAGGGTTTTATGGGAACACACCCTTGAGCATGCAAATGCACATTGTTTGTCATAAGGGGGAGTGGCAATACATTCATTTAGCATAAGGTTGTAACATTGCCAAGAATAAGAAAAAAACTAGGACACCATTCTTTGTTTGCTAGATAGCTGCCAACCTTTAACAGCTTTCTGTGAATTCAACTTTTTGGGATACTGATCACATGGTCTGGGATTTTGATTTTAAGTCAGGCTGCCATATTTAATCTCCCTTTTGCATTCATATCAATTGCATTCTTGAATTGCTTTTATGAAAACAGAACAACCACAAAGTCACAGAACAATCAAAACAGACACTTCACAGTTTACTCAACCTTGCTGTTCGTTTCTCACTGGCTTCCTGCATCTCTACTTTGTATGTAACATATCTTCCTGTAGCAGCTTGCTGTAACACAAGTCAGAACATCTGACAGGTCTACATCCAGCATGTCCTCCTGCTCGGGGTACACAAAGGAGGGTGCTGGGATGCAGGGGTGTAAAAATGTAACAGTTACGCAACATTCAGCCTCATGCTCAGCAACAAAACAGCCAAGCCAGCATTGTTCGTTGTACACAACAGTTGCATAACCACCAATTGTTATGGCTAGTGATGGTCAAACGACTGCACTGCATACATCAACCCGTTCTCTTCTTGACACCCTACTGGAAGAAAACAGCTTCACCTCAGAAATAGGTAAGTTTTTGAGTGCTGCTGCTCTAATTCTTTGGTTTCAAGGTCATGTTCTTTGCTTTCCAAAAACTGAAAGTCCAATACCTTTGATGTTGTTCAGAGCAAATTGGTATAGATCTTGAGCTGACAGAATGTGGTCCTTTGTAGGCATGTTGCAGGCTTGCTTTTGTTGCTAGTCGCTTAAGAGTCCTCCCAGCACCATCTCCAGCACTTTTGCCATGGGAGGTGGCAAAAAAGTGCCACTCTGCAGGCACTCCAAAATCAGCTTCATGACTGCACAGATTCAAGAAATTCTTGCAATTTTTGTATTGTGCAGCGCATCCATCAGAAATGTAGAATATCTTCTGTGGTCTTCTACCTTGCCTTCTTTTGGTCAAGAGCGTGATCAGCTTCTTTTGGAACATGTGAACTGCAACAGTGTCATGTTGTGTGCTCTCTGAAATGATGATGTAACACAGGTGACACAGTTATCCTTTCTCCCTGTAATAGCACACAAATGGGTGTATAGTTGCGGACCCGTTATTCCAATGGACAGACTATACAGCGTCTTGCACTACAAAAGAAAAATTCTCAGAAAAGTCTGCAATGATGAGAATAACGGGTCCATTGGAATAACAGGTCCGCAACTATACACCCATTTGTGTGCTATTACAGGGAGAAAGGAGAACTGTGTCACCTGTGTTACATCATCATTTCAGAGAGCACACAACATGACACTGTTGCAGTTCACATGTTCCAAAAGAAACTGATCACGCTCTTGACCAAATAGAGGCAAGGTAGAAGACCACAGAAGATACTAGATCTACATTTCTGATGGATGCGCTGCACAATACAAAAATTGCAAGAATTTCTTGAATCTGTGCAGTCATGAAGCTGATTTTGGAGTGCCTGCAGAGTGGCACTTTTTTGCCACCTCCCATGGCAAAAGTGCTGGAGATGGTGCTGGGAGGACTCTTAAGCGACTAGCAACAAAAGCAAGCCTGCAACATGCCTACAAAGGACCACATTCTGTCAGCTCAAGATCTATACCAATTTGCTCTGAACAACATCAAAGGTATTGGACTTTCAGTTTTTGGAAAGCAAAGAACATGACCTTGAAACCAAAGAATTAGAGCAGCAGCACTCAAAAACTTACCTATTTCTGAGGTGAAACTGTTTTCTTCCAGTAGGGTGTCAGGAAGAGAACGGTTTGATGTATGCAGTGCAGTCGTTTGACCATCACTAGCCATAACAATTGGTGGTTATGCAACTGTTGTGTACAACGAACAATACTGGCTTGGCTGTTTTGTTGCTGAGCATGAGACTGAATGTTGCATAACTGTTACATTTTTACACCCCTGCATCCCAGCACCCTCCTTTGTGTACCCCGAGCAGGAGGACATGCTGGATGTAGACCTGTCAGATGTTCTGACTTGTGTTACAGCAAGCTGCTACAGGAAGATATGTTACATACAAAGTAGAGATGCAGGAAGCCAGTGAGAAACTAACAGCAAGGTTGAGTAAACTGTGAAGTGTCTGTTTTGATTGTTCTGTGACTTTGTGGTTGTTCTGTTTTCATAAAAGCAATTCAAGAATGCAATTGATATGAATGCAAAAGGGAGATTAAATATGGCAGCCTGACTTAAAATCAAAATCCCAGACCATGTGATCAGTATCCCAAAAAGTTGAATTCACAGAAAGCTGTTAAAGGTTGGCAGCTATCTAGCAATCAAAGAATGGTGTCCTAGTTTTTTTCTTATTCTTGGCAATGTTACAACCTTATGCTAAATGAATGTATTGCCACTCCCCCTTATGACAAACAATGTGCATTTGCATGCTCAAGGGTGTGTTCCCATAAAACCCTTCCTCTTGTGCACAAAAAATGAGCATGCTCACTGTAAGGGGGAAGCAGTAGTCATTCAAAGCAAACAAAAAAGGGGGGAAATTAATTATTCAAGGCAGTGTATCTGGTAAACAAAGAGTGATAGGGTATACAATTATATTGTGAAAGTGTATATTTCTAAGTGGATACTAAATATGGGTAATATAATGCAGATTTGACACTAGGGTGGTAAAAACGTTTTTGGAATGACCCAGCTCTCATCTACACGCTGCAGAACTGCCACAGCGTTCAGGAGCTCATCCACTGCCTCCTGGCCGGCCACGCCTCTCACCTGACAACCAGCACACCACCTGCAAGGTGGAGAGTGACCACCTCAGGAAGAAGGTGGAGCACTTGGTGGCCAAGAACAACACACTCTGCAGCTCCTTCGAGAGCGCAAAGCAGGCCGCCGCCCAGATGTATCACCATAGCAACAAGGTGGAGGCCAACAACACCAGACTTAGACACACCCTCTGCCTATGTCAGCAAGCCTTCGAAGTGCTGGACCTTGTCTCGGAGCTGCGCGACGCATGAGCCCACAATCCAAGGAACCCGGCCCATGCCGGTTTCGGTTTTTCCATGAACGAGTATGGGAGTCTGGAATTGACGACTCTGCGAAGCCCTGACAATCAGAAGCAGTCCCTGGCCGCACGCTCCAGGGCGGTGCTTCAGAACCTGGAGGGCATGTTAGAGATACAGGTGTACCTCCCGACCAACATGGGGGGGACACACGTGGACACTGTCCCAGACCACGGGGACCAGCGGCCTGAGCTCCATCAGCGGGAGTGTGGAGATGGACATGGACCTTGAGAGGCTCAAGATGTACGCCCAGGCCCTGCGCAGCAACATACACCACCTCCTCAGCACGCTCACCCCCGTGGATGGGTTGAAGGGGCTGGAGACCATCAAGAACCCTGAGGAGGTGAAGGACTGCGAGCAGGTCGATGGCTCCGCCCACATCCTGGACCTGGAGGAAGCTGCCAACGCGGAGGAGCTGTGCAAAGCCAGAGAGGAGTGGGCGGAGATGAAGGTGTGCGTGGGTACATGCATGTGGGGTATACACACACACACATACACACACACACATACACACACACACATACACACACACACATACACACACACATACACACATACACATACACACACACATACACACACACATGCACACACACATGCACACACACACATACACACACACATGCACACACATACACACATACACACATACGCACACACACATACACACACATACATACACACATACATACACACATACATACACACACATACACACAAACACACACACAAACACACACAAACACACACACAAACACACACAAACACACACACAAACACACACAAACACACACACAAACACACACACAAACACACACAAACACACACATACATATACACATGCACACACACATACACACACACATACACACACACATACACTCCACACACACATACATTTGAGGCTTGAACATGGCTGAGCATGAACGTGAAGAGGTCTGTGTACCTCTTCCCCAGCCTCTTTTCCCTCTCAGGGCCATCCTGCGGGAGGTAAGGGACATCACACCCTCCCTCATAGTGCGCTCCCAAGTCTTACCTTATTGGCTGTCATCTCCATCAAGTGGGTGCGGAGGTCCTCTATTATGCGCTCGTACAGTTTTATCAGGAGGGAGGAGTGGTACCCTTTCAGTAGGTGGAGGTGGGACTGCTGAGCCCCTGGGTGAAGTAGAGGTGGGACTGCTGAGCACCTGGGTGAGGTGGAGGTGGGACTGCTGAGCACCTGGGTGAGGTGGAGGTGGGACTGCTGAGCCCCTGAGTGAGGTGGAGATGGGACTGCTGAGCACCTGGGTGAGGTGGAGGTGGGACTGCTGAGCCCCTGGGTGAGGTGGAGGTGGGACTGCTGAGCCCCTGGGTGAGGTGGAGGTGGGACTGCTGAGCACCTGGGTGAGGTGGAGGTGGGACTGCTGAGCACCTGGGTGAGGTGGAGGTGGGACTGCTGAGCCCCTGGGTGAGGTGGAGGTGGGACTGCTGAGCACCTGGGTGAGGTGGAGGTGGGACTGCTGAGCACCTGGGTGAGGTGGAGGTGGGACTGCTGAGCACCTGGATGAGGTGGAGGTGGGACTGCTGAGCCCCTGTGTGTGTATGTGTGTATGTGTGTGTGTGTGTGTGTATGTACGTATGTGTGTGTATGTGTGTGTACGTGTGTGTGTATGTGTGTGTGTATGTGTGTGTACGTGTGTGTACGTGTGTGTGCATGTGTGTGTATGTGTATGTGTGTATGTGTGTGTGTGTATGTACAAATGTGTGTGTATGTGTGTGTACGTGTGTGTGTATGTGTGTGTGTATGTGTGTGTACGTGTGTGTACGTGTGTGTGCATGTGTGTGTATGTGTATGTGTGTATGTGTGTGTGTGTATGTACAAATGTATGTATGTGTGTATGTGTGTGTATGTGTGTGTATGTGTGGAGTATGTGGTGTGTGGAGTGTGTGTGTGTGTGGTATGTGGTTACTGCAGCGGTGTGTGATGTACATGTATACATACATGTGTGGTGTACAGAATGTGTTGTATGATGTGTAATGTGTAGTGTAGTGTGTGCAGGTGTTTACTGCGCTGATGTCTTCCTTGCAGCAAAATGCTGAGCAGTTGATGGGCTTTGTGAAAGAAGTTCACAAAGCCAACTGCGATCTTGTGGAGGCTTGTGTTCGGGATGTGTCACTTAACAAGTAATATAGTAATGTTACAAGATATAATAATTTAATAAAAATAAAATTGGTGATGTAGGATTTGTAGACAGCAATTGAGTAAAAAGTAAGGAAACAAGGAATTACGGAGGATATTATGCATTAATTGATTTATAAATATTACATACCTACATTTAGCACATGATTTCAGGCAGGTACTAAATAATGTAGGTATGTAAATCAATTAATGCATAATATCCGTAATTCCTTGTTTCCTTACTTTTTACTCAATTGCTGTCTACAAATCCTACATCACCAATTTTATTTTTATTAAATTTTTATATCTTGTTTCCCTGCATTTTTCCCCCCATGGGTTGCTACTTATATGTTGCACGCATGAGAGCAAACGAAGAAGGAAGGGCAACCTTGGAATAATACCTGTTTATATAGCGCATCACATCACAGCAGTATATTTCTTTTAAACAGCTAAAGTCTCTGAAAGTTCTTGCATATGACTGCACACACACCCCCATCACAACTATCCTCACAGGATTCAAAGCCCTCTTCTCGTGACTGAAGGTACTCGTACGTTCTTCAAAACCAGTAGCAAAGGCATCATGATTAATTGCCATAAATGTCTGTACCTGATGTGAGCATGTATGGTGTGCGGATTAAAGCAATTGCCCATTCACACCAAAAATGCTTACCAGATTGCTTGCCATTTTCAAATGTGGTGGGCAAAAGACCACCACTAAGTACAGCACAGAACATCATGGCCAAACTATCTGGGGCAAATAGTTGGAGAAGGAAGTGAAAGAGGGGAAAGAAGAAGAGAAGGGTGAGAGGAGAGAGGAGGGGAGAGGAGGGAGAGGAGAGAGGAAGAGAAGGCGAGAGGAGGGGAAGGGAAGGAGAGAAGAGAATATGGGAGCAAAGGAGGGGATAGCAAGCTTGCAGAACATCACACAGATGAGCAGTACACCCCTTGGCAACATATCCGTGGGACATGGCACACACAAACATATACATACACCCACCTTTCCAGAGTAGTCCACTCCTCATCCTGGTAGGATGGTCCGGTGTTCCCTTTCCTCTTCTCCATGTCCAACTAATAACATCGGCCAAGAACAGCTCACAACTGGCAGACATACACATTTGAACATACCTTCCCCAGTGCACATTCCTCATAAATGAATCATTAGTGATTCCTATAACCCCACCTTCCCCTAGTCCCCACTCCTCACCCCAGGTATCTTGTGCTGTCGAAAACGTTTGGTCCCTATATAAGCACATTTCTCAACGAATATGTGTACAGGTACATGTACATAGCACTCTTGTATGTACGTGCACATGTATACGTTGTTGGGCGTAGCCCGACCTTCGCAATACGCGAAGGTCGGGCTAATGTATACGCGCATTACAAAATCACACTGTAAAAATAAATATGTACATGTATAGGCCTAATAAGCGATTTACTTAAAGAACACCACAATAGCTATATATGCCCGAGAACATCCCGCGTCATCACTCACAACGCACTCCGTCTCACCACCACCTCCGTAGCTACGAGGCCTCACCTGTAGTATTTACGGATTTCGTTGCCAGCCGCATCAAGTGCCTGAATATGCCCATACTCGCAAGCACACGTCACAGCGGTCCGGCCCTCCAGATCTTGCACGCCAGATACCAGGATTGCCCCTTCGTTTCACAATCGTTACTTATAAGTTATTAATCCAATTATTTCTACGCGTGACTTATTCTATTTTTAAAGTAGTATGGACGATCAAGTCACAGGACTTTAAAAGGGATTTGGCTATGTAAGTATCAAATCGCTTCTCAACATTTTGTAAACGAGTCCCATACATATAAGTCTACCTACATCATGAAACAGTTGTTGAGAATGGTACATGTAAGAACTAGAAGAAGCCAGACTGTGACCACTGCTGTGTGAGCAGAACCCTGACAAGCAGCTCTTGTGTGATGTGTGGCATGGCCTTCCACCTCTGGTGTCTGAACGAACCCGCCCCTCACAGATGTCCCTGAGGAGGAGGACTGCTGTGGGTATCAGGTGTCCTTTCACCTTTTGGTTGTCCCCAGTGCACAATGGATGTGACCTAGTGATAGTGACTTTTATCATATCATCATCTTATACTATCTATGGTTTTATACATGCAGGAGGTGGATCCTTTATCCAATGTGGTCCTGTCTGATACGACGACTGCTTTAGTCTGCTGGAAAGTTATATTTTAATGGGGGCAGGGGGGGGGGGGGGGGGGGGGTTGGGGAATGGAGGGTAATCAGATATTTACACCTGCACATGTATATATTGTGAGGTTTAAAAGCTAAGCATGGCCACAGAATGTAAATGTAAACCACACACAAGTGTAATCTTACGTAAGTGAGTCTGGGAGCATGCCACATGCCTTACTACAGGAAGTTACTTGTTCATAGGTACGTTTATGCTTTAATTTGTCTCAGACACAACTCCTGTGTTTCAACCAGCATCCCATTTTCATGCATGAGTGCAGGGTGGGACTTGAGAATGTTTGCACTTTGCTGCACTCGTTCCCACTTATCTGATGCCCTACCATGCATGATTTAGCCCTCAAACTGATCTCACTCACATGATTACTGCAAATAAATTACACCAACAAAAATCTTCATACAAAGAATGCAGTATACTTTGCAGTTCTAATCTTTTAATGCAGCTATAACACCACTTGCCTTAATTAAAACTCTGCTTCCTCTTGGCAAGGGTGTATTAAAAAATATGTTCTCCAGTATATAAAAAAGATTCGTGCACCCTTCGGTGTAGCATATGTTAAATGCAAAAAATATGGCAATGTACAATGGTACAGCCTCCTCCAACTTTGCAGTACATAGTACCTTGCCGTCGACGAGTAGAGCACACGTGGATTGTGCTGCTCTACGCTGGCAGAAAATGATAGTTGGTTGGGCTATCCCACGGCCCTCTACGCTTTCAATGGTTTCAGTACTCTGACAAGGGAGAACATTGTAATTAACAAAGGTGTATAAAGTTATACACTTTCTAACTTACAGACATCACATGAATTACTCTTGTGTGATCTGCAGCATACCTTGTGTCGCTACACAAGTAATATAGCAGCACTATTGAATAGATGTTAGTTTCTAGAAAATGGGATGTGTTTTTTAAACATTTTGCATGCTACTGATAACATGATTATACCTTCTTGTGATAGCCCTTCCAATATTGAGATGACTGGCAATGTGATGGGCCCTGGCTTCCGATTTCGCCATAGCAATTATTCTGGGTACCACTTGCCTCCATTTTTTTATTGCATCAACTTTCCCTTCCTTAACCATATCCAGTTCACTAAAAAGCTATAACAAGCATAAGTAAAGAAAGAGAAAATAATACAGTAAACTTACACCACATGGGGTTTTCAACGGCGGATAGTCAGCCACTACATCTGAAGCAGTTGGAGCTGTAGTTGATATATCATGTCTTCTTTTAGTAAAAGTTCTTTTCATCATTGTTTCAATTGTGTTTTCATTTCCCTCACGCGAAAATACAGTTTGAACATTGGATGTGTGAGATGTCAGATCTTCTCCTACTCCAAACTCAGAGCTGCTTGTACTTGGAAGGCTTGGACGCATTGGTTTTGCAGTAATACTCTTCCGTGGTTTTTTACTGCCCTCACCACTGTTGTGCTGGCCAGACCCCTGTCGTTTGTATTTGAGGCTTATATACTTCTGTAAATCATGTAAGTAATAAAAAACAATGAAAAAATTATGACGGTCCACTTACATGTGACCATTGCTTGGCCAGGTGAGGCCACTTCGTCAGTATCATAATGATAGTACTGACCCTATCATATTCCTCTCTGGTGAGATAAGAAGAAACGCTAAATAGGGAGCCAATTATTCCATTTAAAAAGAGGTTTTTCTCTTTGGTGTTGAGGGTCTCCTTGTTTGTTAGTGACTTCATGACAGATGGGGGGAACTTGGTTGGCATCTGATAGTCTAGTGGCAATGGGAACTGTTCCTCACTTTTCCTTTGCTTAACCGACTTGCTCGGTTTGATGGTGTCTTAACCAAAAGTAAACTTTTGTTAATGCAATACTCATGGTACCTCTTGTATTAGCAAGGTAGTTGCATCCTGTTCCTAGACACATTTCTAAAGTCAAATTTAGCATGTCATACAGTTCATGATATACTCTTACCATGTGTTACCTAAAACACCTTCCTCTGTACATAGGTACCCCTGGACAGGTGGATACAGCCCCCCCAGGACACCTTCCTCTGTACATAGGTACCCCTGGACAGGTGGATACAGCCCCCCCAGGACACCTTCCTCTGTACATAGGTACCCGTGGACAGGTGGATATAGCCCCCCCCCCCCCCAGGACAATATTGCATCCCCCCCCTCTGGACACAATTTTTGTCCTCCGTGGGGGTGTATGATTATTAAATGGAATAGCCCATTACCTTGGATGATGATGTGTCTTCTGAACAATTAACGCTCAGTGGTACAAGCCTTCGTAGACGGTCGATCGCGAGATGTGTTTGTTTGCCTCCCAACCAGAAGCGGGAAGTCCTTGCGCTACTGGATACTCCCCGAAGTACTTAGTATTGTGGTCGTTGCACGTCCTTTGAAACTCTGATGAGGGAGCAGGTTGAAGCCCTTAAAGGCAGAGGGTCTAGAGCTGTACGTATGGGGGACGCTTTGTGCGACGATCAAGTACAGGATGAAATGCAGGAAGGTCGCTACCACTTGTCTTTCTAGCATGCTTCACAACCACCTGATGAAATTGAGATAAAACACCCATGTATGGAGGTGTTTGTTGCAACGTCTTACCGACACAGATGGTGATAAAGTACTAGCAGCTGCTAACTGTGCAGATGACCTAGCTCTTCTAACTGCCTGTATGCTGTAGGCTGGGATGTTGTAACTGTAAATCCTAGATGCACCCCTGCACTTATCGCTGCTTCTATGTCGTTTTCTATCTTGCCTAGCTCCTCTCCTTTTTACTGCATCTATCTGCAGATTATGATTATAAATATCCGGCGTGCGTCTAGGAACTATTCTGTCAACTAATTCTCGTTCAATGCAAACGCATCCTACATGAAGCGCTTTAGCACTGGAAGCACATGTCTTGTTGAGCTGCAATGTAGGATCTCCGTCGTCTGTACATTTCTGGCATTTTACCGCATGACGAAGCCTAATTTATCGATAAATTTGATTATCGTGGCATTCTTGGGCCACATAATTGTTGCCAGTGTCTCCATACCTAGACGCGTAGCGGTGATGTAATCCATCCGCAGCTGCGTCCGTTGGGTCTGGGGCCGAGACTACCCCCCCCCCCCCCCCCCCCCCCCCCAAGCTGGCGGGACTAATGCTAAATAGCTTCCGCCGCCCCTGCATGTACAACATCAAACATAGGGGGGAGGGAGGGAGAAGATGGGTGTGGTTACACAGGAACAGAAGAGTGGCCACACATGGGAACGCAAGTAAGCCCCGCCCCCTCCGTCCCCACAAAAAATAATAATGCCCGATTAATAATGGCTCGTGTTTAAAAAAAACAACATAACTATGGTTTAAACGAGCGTATCGTCGTATCCAGTAACTCTAGCGTACCTGTTTCAAATTCCTGGAAAGAAATTATGCTCTAACAAGACGGCGCTCGACGAGACTTTTTGTGTGGGTATAACACATTTGATCCCCAGTGGCGGATCCAGGGGGGGGGGCAACTGGGTTCTGCCCCCCCCCCCCCCCGCCAAATAGAAATTAAATATTCATAGCTAAGGGGCGGTGCCTTACACGATTAATAGTATGTGCTAAAACGGTTAAATGTACGTGCAAAGGCAGCAGTGCCAGCCGGTGCGGAGCCATGCAGTCTAGAACATCGGGCAGGCATACACGTGCTCTGAATTAAAACGTCCGCGACAGCTGGAATTGTAATAATTTGTGTGTTTGAGTGAATTCAAAGGCGCCTATACAAGTCAAATCTTTCAATAGCAGCAGGTAGGCCTATGCAGCAAATCCATACCGTCAAAATTAATATTATAGTTCACTGGTTCTTTTGACGTTGAAGTTATTCTGGACTGACCAGATGGAGCCTCGGAGTCGAAAGCGACCAAGCAAAGAAGGTTTGCCATTGGATGCATGATATTATAATCGTTTGTACACAATGCTGATAATCGAAGTGCACCACCGGCCAACTTTAGTGCCACGTCACGCAGAGATAATAGAGTTTATCTACGTAGAAGAGTTATAACGTTTTTGGAGCAGTTTTTAAGTACTTTTGGGGGGGGTTTTCAACGCAAAAAGCGTTGGCTTCTGGGGCGGAGCCCCAGACCCCGCTGGGGGAGCTTACAGCGCTCCCCCAGACCCCCTAGCTGGGCGGGAGGGGTGCCCCCCTCCCGCACCCTCCCCGGGGCGGCTCCGCATCCAGCTTTGCCCCACCCCCTGCCACACCCTCACCTGTGCCCCCCCCCCCCCCCCGCTCCCAATTCCTGGATCCGCCCCTGGTCATCCAATGTTACGTATATTAGCACTAGTTGGGCGTAGCCCGTCGCGAAGGTCGGGCTACGCCCAACTATATTAATAGCACGTGGAGTTGAAATGCAATTGGATGCCTCCCCGAATAAGGAGACCTGCTCCCAAAGCGAGTCGGAAAACATGCAGTTAATGCACCGCACCAACTGCGGCATTGTACAGCAGAACGGTCAGAGGGGGTACGGCCCTCCCGAGAATTGGGAAGGACCTCCACCTCCGCGAGGTTGCGAAGTTTTTGTAGGCAAAATACCGAGAGACTGCTTCGAAGATGAGCTTGTCCCAGTGTTCGAGAATGTAGGGAAGATTTACGAGATGAGGATAATGATGAAAAACTCGGGGTATAACAGGGGGTATGCGTTTGTCGTGTACAGCTCGCCTGCAGAAGCCAAAGAGTGTGTTAAAGTGCTGAACAACTACGAGATACGGAAGGGACGTACACTTGGTGTGTGCAGGAGTGTGGAAAACTGCAGGCTGTATGTGGGAGGAATCCCCAAGAAGGTTGTGAAGGAGGACATTTGGAAAGAGATGCTTAAAGTGACGGAGGGAGTGGTAGATGTCATTGTGTACCCCTCAGCCTTGGACAAGACCAAGAACAGGGGGTTTGCTTTTATTGAGTATGAGTCTCACCGGGCAGCAGCCATGGCTAGGAGGAAGCTGATGAGCAGCCGGGCACAGCTGTGGGAACATCAGGTGGCTGTGGATTGGGCAGAGCCAGAGCTTGAGGTGGATGTGGAAGTTATGGCACAAGTGAGTTAAGTGTGTACAAGATGCACATATACACTGAGGGTGGTTGCATACCAGTTCACATGCTTTGGCCTTGTGCATACATGTATGTGGTCATGATGCGTAGGGGTGACTATTTGCATAGCTGATTTTGAGGGTTTACAAAAACCAGAAATGATAATTAAACCG